>UESW01001388.1:276798-290576 GCA_900491605.1 Calamus simplicifolius | reverse complement strand
AAATTTTTAAAATTTTAAAAAATTTTTTCCTTTTAATTTTTAAAATTTATTTTTTTTAATTTTTTTAATTATTTTATTTGGAGGAATAATTTTATTTTTACATAAGAGGAAGGGGCAATTTTATCAAAAAAAACTTATTGGATTACAATAGCTGGTAATGGATAGCCACCTCCTCCTGAGGTAAACTGGATTAGCACTCAAGTGGTAATCCAGATTACCACTGCAAGATAGATTGCTATTCAAAAAACGTACCGATAATCTGGTGAGGCCCTTTTAAATTACCGGTAATCTGGATAGATTACCTCTTACCAAACGCCCCCCAAGATCCGCCTTTTCGAACCAAAACCTGCCACCCTCGCCGCTCTCCACAACTCTGGCATCGCTGTCATTCTCGGCACCCTTATTATTATTATTATTATCATTATTATTATTTATTTTATTTTATTTTGATCATATCATTCTAGTGTAAACCAAATCCGTCAGAAAATAAAATTTACAACAAAGCAATAGGCTACTGAAACGGCAGTCCAGTCAGTTACTGAGTTGGCTTCCCGATAAACATATCAAATTTGGACTTTGTATGCATTCTGAATAATAGACGAGATGTTTTGGATCAAGAAGTTGATTGGCAAGTGATCGCATGAGTCCTATCTGAGCTATCAAATAACAGTAATAGAATTCTCCTCGATGAAAAGACTATGAGCATCAAGGATGCATACAAAACTTTAAACTTTAAGCAAGGTTAATTCTTTAAATTTTTATAAAATGAATCAATGGCAAAGATAGCTTAGGCCTCCGGGTGTATTTGATATGGGGTAATAAATAAGAATGAAAACTTATAAAATAGCACTTTTCTGATACAAAGTTTCATATTATAAAAGTTTTCTTATTGATTATATTTGTAAATGATGGAATTAATAATTTAAAAGAAATAATTATTTCTCTAGAAAATATTAATCCTACGTCAAAGGTAACTTTCCTAATTTTTCACCCTTATTTTTTAAAAAACCATACCAAATTCAACCCTAGGATAAAAAGTACATATCCCTGATGGCATTCACAATTCAGGAAGGAACGGTACATCCCAGCCATTCCATGCATCTCCCCTTGATCACAACCCATTATATGATTAAACTTTTAGTTTGAGCCTCTTAAACCTCGACCAAACTTTGGGCTCTTTTTGCTGACTACGTACATGGCTAAATCAGAGAGCCAAATCATGCAATTTACCGAAAGGAAGAGACAACAAGGCAAAACAGCAGAGTCCATGTGCATTTGACTAATGACCATCTTGTCCACCTTAACCACGGGGTCCACATTTCGTGTATTTTTGTTTTGGTATTGATTCATAGCTGTTGTCAAATTCCAGTCACGGTCCCGTACCATTCGATGATGGGGTGGCATGAAATGAGTTAATCAACAACCGCCAGCCAAGCCTCCAGCGTTTGATCCATCCCACCTTTGGCCATTACCTACCTCCCGCCGTACTTGCCTTTTAGCGGCGGGTCCACTGTCCAAATCACCATCAAAGGGCATCTACTGCTTGTCCGCACGATAACCTGACCATGGGGAAAGGGACAACTTCGCAGTGCGGTGGACACCGCACACGGCTCAGGGGCACGGGAAACAACTCTCAGAAGTTTCAATGGCCGACACCCAACCATGCCTTCAAAAATCTTAAACCCACAGCCTTCTCTACCTTGCACCTTACCCACTCCTAATCTGAATTCTTCTTGTTCACCACGCTTTATTTTTGATAATAAGAAGGTGAACGCGTGCAACCTGAGCCGTTTTCAAGATCGATTTATCGACGGACGATTTTGGTTTCCTAAATATTTTTATCTCCATGGTAAAATTTTATGCTGTCTGGACTGATATATCTCATGCTGTTCGTAGACTTCATGCTCACACCTTTTATTGAAGGGAATTCTCTTTCTGTTATCCGTGGCTTTAGTCATGATTGCAATCCTATTCTACTAATCCTTTTCTTGACGATATTCGAGCTAATCTGTGCAGTTCTGACAGTGTCCACATCCATCATATCCATCGAGAAGCTAACACAGACTGAATAGCGACGGCTGTGGCCCATCACTTAGGAGTCTGAATATGAATCAGGATGATCCATATCCTTTAATTCTGAAGGAAATTTTATACTTTGATATTACTGGACGGCTCTCATAAGGTTAGTGTGATGTCCGTTTCTAAAAAAAAAAAAAAAAAAAAAAAAAAAAAAAAAAAAAAAAAAAAAAAAGCTTTAAGATCAGCCTTCCACCGTTGGAATGCGATTTAATTAATTTTCAATGTCAATGTTTTTGCTTACAATTACATCGCTGCATGGTTTTCGATCTTTACGTCACGGCCTTCGACATATCTTATCAGTTGGACGAAAGCCAAAGCCGCACGCATTTATTATGGCCATCAAAATTTGTTCCACATTGCTAGGAAAACTAGCGTGGTCCGGATTTGAAAGATTCCTGTCACAATTATATTTGATGAAATCAATTTAAGGATTCATAGGATCCGTTTTAAGCGTTTGATAAATATGATCATATTTATTTGTCTTTGATTTTTTTTTTTTTTTTTTTTTGGGTCATGGTGCAGGGAAATGTTGTGGCATGGGCACGAATGTATCCAAATTGAGCAAAGAGAGAAAATACGAAGAATATATCTATAGTGATGATTAGTAAATAGATATGTACTAAGGTAGGATGCAGATTATTAATCAATCAAATGACAATGACATTATAATTGTATAAGAACATCTCCCACCAATACCATAAAGTTGAGTTTTAATCCAATTCAGCTCAGCTCAACTCAACTCAACTCAATCATTCAGTATTTTTCAACTACATAGAATCAGCTATATGAATATATTTTTTGACTTTATTTTTTAGGATCAAATTAATATTTAAATATAAATAATATATTTTAAATTATTTTATATATAATTTAGATCTATTTATTTTTATCTTATCAGAAAGTCCTATCCAGCTATGATTCCCAAATTATTAGTGCACTGTTACTAAAGTTGGAAAGGTATTACTTGCCACGTGTACCAACAAAAATCAACCTAGTCCTTAATTATTTTTATTTAATGAAAAAAAAAATAAGAAGAAAAGAGCAAAGAAGAGAAAATAAAAGAAAATATTTTTTCTTTTTATATTTAAAAAATAAAAAAAATAATTTATAATAACAATAATATTCTTATTACAAATACTTCATACTTTTTATAAATAATCTAATATTTTATTTTTAAAAAATTAATATTAAAATAAAAAAATAATTTTAATTTTTTTAAATCTTTTTAATTTTTTTTTTAATTTTCTTCTCTCTTTAATTTTTCTCTTCCATTTAAATAAAATAATTTTATTTTTTATTTTTTTCCTTATTTTCTTTTCTTTCTGCTTTTCCCTCCAACCAAACACAGTATAAATCTCCAAACCTAACCTTTACGCAGGCAAAAGACTCGATCATCTGAAAGGAAATCCTCTGCAGTCATGAAACAATCACAGGAAAGTAAAAGGAAAAGAAAAAAAGAAAAAGAAACCGAGATCTTGTTCCGCTGCGATCGTACTCTCCCTTTCTTTTTCTCTCTCATCCCGCATCCCTCTCTCTGGTTCTCTCCGCTCCCCACAACTTCTCTCTCTCTCACTCTCTCTCACGCACACACAGAGTCCCATCACCATCCTCAATGAGACCATGACCCATCCTTTCTCTTATTCTACTTCTCTCCTTCCTTTGTTTCTCTCTCATCTGCTCCCTCCCTCTGTAGACTTCTGTAGTTCTCTCTCTCTCTCTCTTTTCTAAGCCCCACCACCATCCTCCATGAGGCCATGACCTATCCTTTCCTCTTATTCTACTCTTCCTAATTCTTTTTTATTTCTTTTTCACAGTATAATAATATTTGGAAAATCTCTCTCTATCCATCCCTCTGAGTGTAGTGGGAGAAGAGAGGTAAAAAAGAAAAGAGCCCATATTACCGACGGGGAGATGGCTCGGCTCTTTAGAGACAGGGGAGCCCTAGGGGACTTCAAGCGGGAGACGAACGGCAGCTCCTTGCGGTTGTCGTCCTCCGCCGCCATGACCGCCGCTGATCTCCCCTCCCCCTACGGCCAATTGGGCTGCGCCCTCTCCGATCCGGAGCTCAGCGAGACCGCCTACGAGATCTTCGTCGCCGCCTGCCGCTCCACCGGCAGCAAGCCCCTCACCTACATTCCCCAGTCCGAGCGCACCCCGCCCTCCACCGACCGCTCGCTGACCTCGCCGGCGTCCTCGTCGCCGCTCCAGCGGTCGCTTACCTCGACGGCTGCCAGCAAGATGAAGAAGGCCCTTGGGATCAAATCCTCGAAGAAGAGCCCCGGCAAGGAGATCAGCCCGTCCAAAAGCTCCAAGCGCCCGGTGACCGTCGGCGAGCTGATGAGAGCCCAGATGGGGATCTCCGAGCAGACGGATTCCCGGATCCGGCGGGGACTACTCCGGGTCGCTGCGAGTCAGGTCAGCTCTCTTAAATTTTTAGGGTTTTCGGTTCAATTACATTTTCCCTTTTCTGTGTTTCTTTTGTATAGTTGTCTCAAATAATGCGTGATATGTGGTAGAAGGTTATACGAAGTCTTTAATTAAAAAGATCGTTTATAGAACGCCTCTGTTTTCTTGCTTTTCATTAAAACTTACTAACAAGCTTTGCTGAAGAGCTTCATCTGTGGAATTGTTACCAGTCTTGATAATATCTGCTCATATGCTTTGTATTATTTTTCGACACTTGTAAGTATATTTTTCGTGTTGCTGTTGAATTTAAGCCACTAACCAGTTACCTGATGCTGCATATATTACAGGAGCTGTTATTCTTCCATAAAATTCTTATTTATATTATATCTTTTAGGGATAAATTACTAAAGAAAGTAAATTATAATTTAAGGACTGAATCAAATAAAATGTGTGATTAAATGTACATAAGATGTTTTTGGAGAGTTAACAAGGGAAAAGACAACATGTAACACTTAGTTGTGAAGCAATAAGGTACAAGAGGCAATTAGAAAAAAAATGTATCTGCTTTAAACAATGACGAAAATAAACATTGATGAGGATTTTTTAAGATATAAGGAGATTAAATAAAAAAGCAAAAATGCTAGTACAACTAAGCATATAACATATGATAATTGATAGATTGATTCAAAAAGTAGAAATGAAATTTAAAAAATTGTTAAAGTTAGACAGAGAAATTTAAAGATATTGGTCTAGTTGGATGCATCAAAATAAGGATAATAGGTTATCAGTGAAAGATGTGGATATCATTTAAAAAATTGTTTTCTGTTTTAAAAAATTTCTGAAGAAGTAAAATTAGGAAGGAGTCAAGGGTCTATTTGGATAATTCATTAAAATGAAGTGGGGACGATGTTTTTTTAAAAGGGAAAGTTAGTAAGATTGGATGAAATTATCTATTGGGATATAGAAAATCATGATAGATTTTGCTTAAATTGACTTACGAAATACCAGATGGGAGGAAAGCATTGTGAATAAATGTGTTATTACAAAACTGTTCTAATCATTGGGGAATTAAACTTATGAGCTACTATCAGAAATTATGGAAAACAATAATTGATCAAAGATTAAAACAATAATTATTATTTCAGATAACCAATTTAGATTTATACTTTAAAAATTAATAATGGAGGCTATCATTTTAATGAGATAATTTATAAATGGTATAAGTACACACACCCCTTTCGATCCACACAATTTACGAATCCCAAAAATAAAAAAGGTAAAAAAAGTGATGTAGCTTTGGGATCTGTGTGGATTCAAGGGTAGGCAACGTGATCAGATCTTGTATTTGACTACATTTGATGTAGTCAAATGTGTATATATATATATATATATATATATATATATATAGAAGGTGAAATAGGGGAAGATGTGAATCATAGAGTTAAAGCAGGATGGTTTAAGTGGAGGAGTGCTTCGGGAGTATTGTATGATAGGCGCATCTCATTAAAATTTAAAGAAAAATTCTATAAAACTGCTATTAGGCCAGCTATGCTATATGGAACAGAGTGTTGGGCAATATTGAAACAACATATGAATAAATTAAGTGTAACAAAAATGCGTATGTTAAGATGGATATGTAGTAAAACTTTAAAAGATAGAATTAGAAATAAACATATAAGAGAAATGATAGGAATAGCCCCAATTGAAGATATAATGGAAGAAAATCGATTACGATGGTTTGGACATATACAACGTAGACCTTTAGATGCTCAATTAGAAAGAGTGATCTTTTAATAATTCATGGTAAGGATAGAGGTAGAGGTAGACCTAAACTAACATGGATAGAAATAATTAAAAAAGATATAACTATTTGTAATTTAAATGTCAATTTGGTTCTGAATAGAGTAGAGTGGAGGAAGCAATTCATGTAGCCGACCCTATGTAGTTGGGAAAAGGTTTAGATGAGTTGAGTTGAGTATATATATATATGAATTTCATTGACCTAGAAAAAAAAACTTATGACAGGGTACCAACATGAGTAATCTGTTGAGTTTTAAGGAGTGTATGTGAATAATATATTGAAATAACTAAGGACGTGTGCTGGAACATTGACAAGTGTTAGAAGTTGCTATGATACAACAAGTGTGTTTCTATCTATTATAAACTCGCATCAATGATCAATACTAAACTCATATATTTTTATAGTAATCATGGATGAATTTACTGCTAATATTTAGGAAGATAAACTATGGTGTATATTATTTATGGATGAAATTAGTGTAGATTGATGAAAAAAGAACTATATTAAATATTAAGTTGAACCATATACGTTTTAGTTGTTTACCTACTCTAAAAGACCCGTGCTTTAGTTTTTAGGATTGCTGATAGGTCAGCAATCTACATAAGGTAAAGGACCAAAGCTGAACTCTAATTTGAACTTATGGAGTAGGATGTAAAAAATTAGAAGAACAGAAATATATTATATGGAATATAAATTTTGTGAGAATAGAAATGAAGATATGATACCAATTAAGATTGATGATTAAGAGATAATGCTAAGTGACTATTTTCATTACTTAAAAATCTATTATACAAAAAAAAAGATATGAAGACATGAAATAGAATTATAAAGTGGAGAGATGCATTTAGAATATTATGAGATAGGTGCATACATTGGAGACCTAATAGATAAGACACCATTTTGTGCAGCTTAGAGTACTGGGCAATGAAAAAAGTACATGAAAACAAGTCGAGTGTAACAAAAATAGAATGTTAAGATGGATGCATGACATAAGTAGAAAAGATAGTAGAAAATGAATATTATTAAAGGATCTATAAGAGCTGCACAAATTAAGGGTAAGGTGATAGAAAATCAATAGAAATGGTATGGACATAATACGATGAAGATTTGGTTTGTGTTGAAGGTGATAAGAAAAGGAGGGAAAGATGTAAGATAACATGATAGAGGTTGGAAAGAAGGATATGGAGAAACTTAGAATAACATCAGATATGGTCTTAAATAACAAGAATTAGAGAATAAGGATCCATAAAGCTGGCCTCAAATATATGGGAAAACACCAGATAGTTATAGTTATAATTATGTTGTTATTCATAACCTGAATTAACCTTTTGAGCTTTGATTAATTTTGTCTGTGGTGGTCACTGTACTAACCTTTTTCAGGTTTCACCCTCCGTGCACCGCGCCCCACCCAACCAATCTGTAAACCAAACTTCTGTTGATTACTGATCTCTTCCATTGAGTCAAAATTCTAGTGTTGATGCTTATTCGACATTAATCTTATTAGTGTAATGAGTTTTGACTCAGTTTGTATCATATGTATCCTGCAAATGACTTAATGTTGAGCAGTAATTGGCCTTGTGAACTGTGAACAGAATCCTGTGATGCTATGTTATTAAAGATTTCTACACCTTTGTACTTTACTGCCATCAAAATAATGTGTTAACTGGGGTGTTCGTCCACCATTCTACAGATTGTGATGCTAATATTCTGTGTTTGTTCCACTCAAGTTTGGTTTTGTCATTGGTGTAAAACATTCTGCAATCACTAAAGTTTAATATTTCTTTCTAATTCTTTGTAATAAAATTTCACTTCCATTGCTTAGGCTTGCTTTTTTGTAATACCGAGATTCCTGGCAGGGTAATGCAAAACTAATTTACCATGACAATCTGGTTTTCATATTTAAAGAAAAGGTAGGGCTTTGGCCCTGTTTGGATTAACTGCTGTAATGCCTTTAAGTGGCCATTGGCTAACTGTTTTCCAGCAGCTATGTGAGATAGCTGTTGGCCAATGGCTATTCCAAACAGGCTCTAGAATAATTTGTACTGCTTTACTTGCATAAAGCATCAATTCTAGTAATATTACGAATTATCATTTTTCAAGATATTTAGATCACACAAATAAAGAAGAAAGATGGTGCTTTTTTTTTTTTCTTTTTCATGATAACAGCTTGGGAGACGCATGGAGTCCATGGTTTTGCCTCTAGAGTTATTGCAGCAGTTTAAGGCTACAGACTTTCCTGATCAACAAGAATATGAATGCTGGCAGCTTAGAAACTTAAAGATTCTTGAGGCTGGATTACTCCTACACCCTGTTCATCCAGTAGAGAAATCAGGTGTTGCAGCACAGCGTCTAAGACAGATCATACGGGGAGCTTCAGAAAGGCCACTCGAAACAGGAAGAAATTCAGAGTCAATGCAAGTTCTACGCAGTGCCGTGATGGCTCTTGCATACCAAATAACCAAACTTCTGATGGATCTGTTTCAGATATGTGCCATTGGGCGGATGGTTTTCCATTGAATCTCCATCTGTACCAAATGCTGCTAGAAGCTTGTTTTGATAACAGTGAGGAAGGATCAATAATCGAGGAAATTGATGAGGTTCTAGAGTTGATAAAGAAGACTTGGACTATCCTTGGGATAAATCAGATGCATCATAATCTATGCTTTACCTGGGCTTTATTTCACCGTTTTGTTTCAACTGGCCAAGTAGACATTGATCTACTATTTGCAGCTGATAATCAGTTAGCTGAAGTTGCAAAGGATGCCAAATCAATGAAAGATTCGGCTTATTCGAAGATATTGAGTTCAACATTGAGCTCAATAATGGGATGGACAGAGAAGAGACTTCTTGCTTACCATGATACCTTCAATCCTAGTAATATCGAATCTATGCAAAGTATTGTTTCTTTAGGAGTATCAGCCGCCAAGATACTAATGGAAGATATTTCACAAGAGTATCGCCGTAAGAGGAGGGAAGAAACTGATGTAGCTCGTAGCAGGATTGATACCTACATTCGATCCTCACTCCGTACTGCATTTGCTCAGGTAAGACATCTTCAACTGCCAAATTATACTCCAGATGGCCTCGTTTAGTTCTGTCTACTTGACTATTTACACATGCTTTCACAATTCTGAGGTGAGTGGGTTAAAATTGTGCCAGTCTACTCTTTTTGAGCCAAAGAAAAGCTTATGTTCATCATCCTATTAAAGTTTAAGTTTATTTTACTCAAGTCAATAATAAAACTGCATTATACCAATCAGGCTATAAATATGAGTTCCTTGAGTAATGCTGGTACTCATTTATTGGTGGAATTGCTTATATTTATTGATCATGGACTGGAATGTACATATATACAAATGACCCTTTTTGCCTTTTGCTGGAGAAATGGGTTATATCCTATTGGACTGGAAGCACATTTGGTGATGGTCAATAATTTCTTTGATGCAGAGAATGGAACAAGCAGACTCAAGCAGGCGATCATCAAAAAATTCAGATTACTCCGACTCCAGTGCTTGCTATCCTTGCAAAGGATATTGGTGATCTAGCAAGCAAAGAAAAAGCACTGTTTAGTCCTATATTGAGGAAATGGCATCCTCTGGCTGCAGGTGTTGCTGTTGCTACCCTTCATTCATGTTACGGTAATGAACTTAAGCAGTTTATATCTGGTGTCACAGAACTGACATCAGACACAGTCCAAGTGCTTAAAGCTGCTGACAAATTAGAGAAAGATCTTGTACATATTGCTGTCGAGGATTCTGTTGATAGTGATGATGGGGGTAAGTCATTAATCCGTGAGATGCCTCCTTTTGAGGCGGAAACTGTGATAGCTAATCTTGTGAAGACTTGGATAAAGACAAGGGTAGGCAGACTGAAGGAGTGGGTGGACCGGAACTTGCAGCAAGAGGTTTGATTCTGTTGCTATATTTGTAATTTCTCTACTCAGCGGACATTTGCAAAGGCATTGTTTTTTATACTTATCATCTGACCTGCTGGTTGCCTTCAAAATCTTCTGCCTCTCTTCTTTCTTGCTTCACACATGGAAAGAGTAATGTTTATACATAACATCTTGTTTCCTTTAAGCCTAATCACAGAATTCCTATTCTTCTCATTAGTTATCCATGCATATATCGGTATGAATAATCCTAGCGATGCTCTTTATTTTACATCATTTGTGTTAAAATGTAAAATGATTCAAATGTATGCTGGAGCTTATTTCATTGTCATCTTAGAAAAAGGGGTATTTTTATAATATAAAAATACTATTGCTGGATCAATTATTTGTTAAAAAATATGAATGAAGCTGAGTTGGTCTGAATTGGCCTTTTATGCAACTGTCAACACCAACTTCTATGAGTTCTCATATGGTCTTTTGAAAAGGCTCCAGTTTTGCCTAGTAATCTATGAAGGTTCTTATTGCACTTTACAATATGTCTGATTACTTTTGTAATCAGTGACAATTGGCATGGTTTGGTGATCCAGAAAGAAGGTATATTAGCAGTCTCCTTTAGCACAGATCGTGGAATTGGGAGGAAGGGTGGCTTGTGGCAAAAACACAATGATCTTGCTTCTGCCTTAATACTGATGTCATTATTGTGTTGACATTTTCATGTACTCTATTCACCTGGAAGTTCTACCTATCAAACCTTGGCCTTTGTCTTGCCAATATTAACAGATACTACCTTTGGAATGACTTCATAATAAAATAGCCTGTCCGGTTTTCATCCATTAAAGTTCCAAGTAAGTGATTTTTTGAAGTGGTCAGTAGGAGAATGAATGAGGAAAGCTAATTGTTTCTTTTATTACTCTGTAATGAGCATGGGTCAAGCCCTACTATTTTTATGGAATCAACCAATCCTGTGGTTGAAACATAATTCTTGACCTTGACAAAAACTCCATCCATAATTTCACCCCAGCCTTGCATCCAAGATTGACAACATTTAGCCAACAGCTATATGATTGAACTAATCCACAGAGTCTAGTGGCTAGGCTGTGGTGTATGTCTAAGTTAATTTGGCTTTAGAGTTTAGAGGGAAAAAATGAAACTAGCATCAGTATGACTTCAGATGTTGATGATGATACTGGATAGAAGAGGGGGGGTTTTTTGGGTTTGCTCCCGTAGGCAGCTATGGTTTCAGATTGCCTTTTCACTTCAATGATTTTTGCTATTTCTATCTCTATAAAGAAAAAAAAATGATGTTGGATTTTGGTTTTTGCCCAATACTATTGTGCATGCATCTATAACTCATTCTGTGATGGTTGTATCCAACTCGCTTCATTGTCTTAAGAGATAAATATCATGAAACTGAATCTATGTTACACCCCATATGAGTCATCTATCAATGTGGTTTCTCCAATAAATGTTGTTTGTACATGGGTTTTTGGTGTGGTGGCTTTATCTTGCCATTCCCTAGCTAGTGTACCCTCTTCAGAGATAGCTAACCTTGCTGGAGAGCAATCCCTGCTGCTAGGTCTCATCATTGCCTTTAGGAAATGTAGTTTTAGGTTGCCAAGTACACTGTATTGGAGGTTTGCATGATCTTCTATTGTTGTTTGACAGTTTCCTTCATAGTCCAGGTTTACTTGATGTGACTACAATCTGATTATTTTCATGCCTATTTGTCACATCTATGGCTACTATAATTGCTTGCTTGTTAGCTCTATGTTATTTGCGAAATCTCTTGCACACTAATGTGGTCCCAAGTGTTTTATTAATGCATTGGTCTTATATCAGGCAGGCACATTGTAATGGATGTAGAGGTGCATGATGCATACTTTTATCTCTCGAAATTAGTGTAATTGAATGTATGCATTTCGCAAGTCCCTGGCAAATCTTTATACTTCTGTAGTTTGAACATGGAGTGCTCTCTTTCTGAATCTCAATGTAACTCTCTAACAGAAATTCACAAGTCACTAGACTTACGAAGGTTCTCTCTTTTCACTATACTTACGAAGGTTCTCTCTTTGTATCCTTCTAAGCAATCACCTAATTCTGCAAAAAAAAAGTATATTTTCCTGTATTCAGGTATCAATATTTTTTGTTGGGATCATTTTTCTATAGGTTTGGAACCCAAGGGCAAATAGAGAGAGTTGTGCTTCTTCTGCAATCGAAGTTCTCCGAATAATTGATGAGACCTTGGATGCTTTCTTTCAACTGCCTATACCAATTCACCCAGCCTTGCTTCCAGACTTGATGATTGGACTTGATAGAAGTCTGCAACATTATGCATCCAAGGCAAAGTCCGGCTGTGGTAAGTTTGAAGAAACCTGCACCTGGATTACTTTATGTGGTGTCATTTAGTTTTTGTCATTAATTCTACTTTTAATTTCTAGGAACACGAAATACTTTTATCCCTGCACTACCAGCATTAACCAGATGTGAGGTTGGTTCAAAATTGTGGAAGAAAAAAGAGAAATCGCAACCCTTGCAGAAAAGGAGATCTCAAGTAGGATCAATGAATGGAGATGGTTCGTTTGGTTTGCCACAGCTATGTGTGCGTTTGAATACGCTTCATCATATCCGAACAGAGCTGGATAATCTGGAGAAGAAAATAAGAACTTGTTTGAGGAATGTTGAATCTGCCCAAGCAGATATATCAAATGGATTGGACATCAAGTTTGAGATCTCTCTAGCTGCTTGTCAAGAAGGGATTCAGCAACTGTGTGAAGTAACAGCATACTGGGTGATCTTCGTGATCTAAGTCATGTCCTATGGGATGGCTTATATGTTGGTGAAACTGCTGCTTCAAGAATAGATCCTTTACTGAAAGAACTTGACCCTACACTGGAGATGATATCAACCACTGTGCATGACAGAGTGCGAAATCGTGTAATAACTGCATTAATGAAAGCTTCGTTTGATGGCTTTTTGCTAGTGCTTCTTGCGGGTGGCCCATCGCGTGCTTTCTCTTGCCAAGATTCTCGGATAATAGAGGAGGATTTCAGGTCTCTCAAAGACTTGTACTTGGCTGATGGTGATGGTTTGCCAGAGGAGTTGGTTGAGAAGGCATCAACCCAAGTGAGAAATGTACTTCCTCTATTCCACACTGATACAGAGGGCCTCATTGAGCGGTTCAAACGTATGATGGCACAGGCATATGGTTCGGCAGCCAAATCCAGGTATCCATTACCGCCTACTTCAGGCAACTGGAGCCCAAATGAAGCCCATACAATTTTGTGTGTTTTGTGCCATAGGAATGATGAGGCTGCCACAAGGTTTCTTAAGAAAACTTATAACCTCCCCAAAAAGCTGTGACCTGTTAAGAGTGGTGGTCCATAACATCCATGGCAGATCAATTAGTATTTGTCTGGAAGATTTGCTTGTAGTTACTCTGTATATCGATATTATCAGCATTGAGCATTCTCGAACTCTTTGGTGGTTCTAATTTCACCATGTGAAGCACTTTACGATTATTCTAAAGCAGTCAAGCAGAATTGCCTTCTCGGCTGGTGCTTGCTACACCACACTGCCGTCAAAACTTGTTGGCTTCATTCA
>UESW01001388.1:169822-272456 GCA_900491605.1 Calamus simplicifolius | reverse complement strand
CTCTGCCCACAACATTAATAGAAAACTGAATCCAAGTGCCCTCTTGAAGTTTTGTGTTCATCCTTAGAAAACAAAGACATTAAAAATCAGCTTGCTATAGAATAAAAGAAACCACTAATCTATATTACCACAAACCACACACAAGTGCAAACCAACCAAATTAGTCCTCTCTCAAACCAGTGAAGTTGCACCCACAATATTAATCCAAAACTAAATGGAAGCTCTCTTGAAGCTTTGGGTTCATTAACCAAAAGGTCCAAACAAATATCAATCTTGTTTCTTTGTTCATTCAGATTACACTGTAAAAGTGCCAAGAATAAGAATTATATCTCGTATATTAATGCAAATCCATCAACTTAAACAAATTAGAAGGTCGAGATATCATATGCATCTTCAGAGCCACACTTGGTATGTTGTGCATCATTTGAATTCCTTTCTGAAACTAGCAAATTTGTGCCCACAAAATTAATGTGAAACCAAAACCAAGCTCTCTCTTGACTCATCAAGTTTATTGCAAGAAAGTAAATGACAAATCAACAACAAGCTTGGTATGAAACAAAAGAAACAACACATTTCTATTATTGGAAGCTTTACTCCATATTAACCAAATGTATTAAGTCTTCTTTCAAACCAAAAATTGTGCCGATGATATTAATGTTAAATCGCATTCAATGTCCCCCCCCCCTCTCTCTCTCTCTCTCTCTCTCTCCCTCTCATAGCTTCAAATTCATTCATAAAAAGTATCAGATAGATAACAAGATTGGTATAAAACAAAAGAAACTATGAATTTGCATTGCTAAGAGCTGCACAATATATGAACTCACAACATTAAATCTCTTCTTGAACCTACAATATGCATTGACAACCAAGATTTTAAATCCCATGAGACACGGCTGTTTCTGTTTTCCATGAAACGAGATGTGCCAGCCCCCAACTATCCTAATAAGACATGCCAATTGGGATGTTGGGATGATGGTATGATGATGTTGTCCCGACACTTAAGACAACAATATGCCCCAACATTGCACGAGAAGTCTTGCTAAGATTTGAAACTATGCCTGCAACATTAATTTAAAACTAAATTAAAGCTCTCTTAAAGCTCTGGGTTCATCTACATAAAGTAAATCACAAACCAACAATAAGCCTGGAATGAAATAGTATGGCAAATATAAATTACCCAAAGCTGCACTTGGTATGAGCCCACCATATTAAGTCTTCTTTCAAACCTACAAAATACAGCCACAATATTAATGTGAAATAAAATCCAATCTCTCTTTCAGCTTTGGATTTATTCATAAAAAGTAAATGATAGCTCAACAACAAATTCGGTATAAAATGGTATGGCACATTCTATTATTAAGACCGACAGAAAGCACTCGGTATGAAATAAAAGAAATCAGGTGTTTCTATTACTAGGAGCTATGCTCGATATAAATCCACGGCATCGAGTCCTTTTACACCTGCAAAATGCACTCATGACATTAATGCGAAGCATAATCAACATAAACAAAATCTCTGCAGGATAATCTCATTTGGCTCTATCCTCAAAACAAGCTCTCTCGAAGTTCCGTGTCCATTCATAGAAACTAAACAATAAACCAGCAGAAAGTTTGGCATGAAATAAAGAAGCCACGCACTTTTATTGCATGAGCTGCACTCATTATGAGCCTATTAATACTAAATCCTCTTTCAAACCATTAAATTGCGCCCATAATTTTAACATGAAACCGAATTCAGTCTCTCTTGAATATTCTAGCTCATTCACAAAAGGTGATCAGCAAATCAACAAGTTTTGGTACAAAACAAGAGAAACTACATTACCATTACTAGAAACCACAATCAGTAAGGATGCACTGTACCCATGACATTAATGTGAAACAAAATTCAAGCTCTCTCAAAACTTCAGGTTCATTCACAAAGAGTATATGAAAGACGACAATAAGCATAATATAAAATAAAAGAAACCATACTTTTCCATTACTAGCAGTGGCACGGCACACCACTTAATGTGAAACCAAATTCATGCTCTCTCTTGAAGCTTTAGGTTCATTCACAGAAAGTAAAAAATAAACCAACTACAAACTTGGTATGAGACAAAAAATCATGCATTTGTATTACCTAAGGCCAAGCCCAATGGAAGCCCACCTCATTAAGTCTTCTCTCAAAACTATAAATTGCACCAATGAAACAAATGAAACCGAACTCTGTCTCTCTTATGCTTCCAGTTCATTCACATGAGCTAAACCAGAAACTGACAATGACCTTTGTATGGAACCCAAAAAAAAAAATTGCATTTATATTATCAGGGGCCACATTTGGTATAAGCCCATGGAATTTAAGTCTCCTCACAAATCTATAAATTGCATGTACAATATTAATGTGAAACCATATTCAAACACTCTCGAAATTTCAAGTTCATTCATAGGACATAAATGACATACCAATAATAATCTTGGTATGAAACAAAAGAAACCATGTATTTCTATTACGGAGGGCTATGTTCAATATGAGGCTAGAACATTAACTCAAACCTATAAATTGATCTTGGTATGAAACAAAAGAAACCATGTATTTCTATTACGGAGGGCTATGTTCAATATGAGGCTAGAACATTAACTCAAACCTATAAATTGAGGCCATGATATTAATGTGAAACCAAATTCAAGCTCTCTCTCTCTCTCTGAAATTTCAAGTGCATTTACCAAAAAAAGGTCTACATGGAATAAAAGAAACCACATATTTCTATTACCAAGGGCTGCAATTAGTATGAGCCCACCGCATTGTCTTTTATTAAATCTGTGATTTGCATCCATGATATTAATGTGAAATCAAATTTAAGCTCTCTAGAGGTTTCAAATTCATTTAAATGATATAAACGACAAACCGGCAACAACCTTGGCATGACACATAAGAAACCACATATTCCTAGGGGCCAAACCAGAATAAGCTTGCTATATTAAGTCTTCTCTCATACCTACAAATTTTGCCTACAATACTCAATTAAAGCACTCTCTCTCAGCTTTGGATTTATTCACATGACATAAACTTCAAACCAGAAATAAACTTAGCATGGCGGAAACAAAAACCATATTTTTTTTAATACCATGGGCTACACTCAGTGTGAACCCACCACAATAAGTCTTCCATTAAAACTTATATGTTGTGCCCATGACATAATGTAAAATCAAATTCAAGCCCTCTAAAACTTTGGGTTCTTTTATAAATTGTTACAAGTTCATAGACAACTTGATATGAACCAAAAGAAACCATGCATTCTATTACCAGGAGCTGCATTAGGTATAAACAGACTCCATTGACCCGCCTCTCAAGTCTATAAAGTAACAGCACCATCAATGATATTAATGAAAAGTTGATTTCAAGCTCACTCTCGAAACTTTGGTTCATGAACGCAAAGTAAATGAAAAACCAACTAGTTTAATATGAAACAAAAAAACCACATATTCCTAATATTACGTCTTCTTTCAGACCTTTGAATTATGCCCATAAAATTAATGCGAAATTGAATTCAAGATCTTTCTCGAAGAATCAGGTTCGTCTTCTTTCAGACCTTTGAATTATGCCCATAAAATTAATGCGAAATTGAATTCAAGATCTTTCTCGAAGAATCAGGTTCATTCTTTGAAAGAACAACAAATGAACAGCACCATCAATGATATTAATGAAAATTGATTTTAAGCTCACTCTCAAAGCTTCGGTTCATTAACACAAAGTAAATGAAAAACCAACTAGTTTAATATGAAACAAAAAAACCACATATTCCTAATATTACGTCTTCTTTCAGACCTTTGAATTATGCCATAAAATTAATGCGAAATTGAATTCAAGATCTTTCTCGAAGAATCAGGTTCATTCTTTGAAAGAACAACAAATGAACAGCACCATCAATGATATTAATGAAAAATTGATTTTAAGCTTACTCTCAAAGCTTCGGTTCATTAACACAAAGTAAATGAAAAACCAACTAGTTTAATATGAAACAAAAAACCACATATTCCTAATATTGACAGTGTAGTATTACGTCTTCTTTCAGACCTGTGACTTATGCCCATAACATTAATGCAAAATTGAATTCAAGATCTTTCTCGAAGAATCAGGTTCATTCTCTCAAAGAACAACAAATGAACAGAACCATCAATGATATTAATGAAAAATTTATTTCAAGCTCAATCTCGAAGCTTCGGTTCATGAACGTAAAGTAAATGAAAAACCACCTAGTTTAATATGAAACAAAAAACCACATATTCCTAATACTGGCAGCGGCTTGTAGTATTACGTATTCTTTCAGACATATGAATTATGCCCATAACATTAATGCAAAATTGAATCCAAGATCTTTCTCGAAGAATCAGGGTCATTCTATGAAAGAACAGCAAATGAACAACACCTTCAATGATATTAATGAAAAATTGATTTCAAGCTCACTCTCGAAGCTTCATTCATGAACGCAAAGTAAATGAAAAACCAACTAGTTTAATATGAAACAAAAAAATCACATATTCCTAATATTGGCTAATATTGGCAACAGCCTGTAGTATTATGTCTTCTTTCATACCTGTGAATTATGCCCATAACATTAATGCGAAATTGAATTCAAGATCTTTCTCGAAGAATGAGGTTCATTCTGTCAAGGAACAACAAATGAACAACACCATCAATAATATTAATGGAAAATTGATTTCAAGCTCACTCTCGAAGCTTCGGTTGGCAAAGTAAATGGAAAACCAACTAGTTTAATATGAAACAAAAAAACCATATATTCCTAATACTTGCAACGGCCGTGAATTATGCCCATAACATTAATGGGCAATAGAATTCAAGATCTTTATAAGAGAATCAGGTTCATTCTCTGAAAGAACAACAAATGAGCAGCTAGCTCTATAAAGGCAACCAGGGATTCAGAAGCTCACCAGACCAAGCTACCACAATAGCCACCTCAAGAAGCCGAAAGAGCAGCCACCATCCCCCTTCCGGGCGTCTACAAAGCCGAAGCCATTAGATGAGATTCCATACCAGAATAGCCAACCTCATAAATCGGAGCCATGATCGACTCGAAAAGGAAGTTCTTTATAGTAAAGAGTCGAGGACCGCGGCGAGACGGAGGGGAGGGAGGGAAGCTGAGACGTCTACATGGGCCACCGGCGAGACGATAGCGCTTCGGTTGGGCAGCTATGGCGACACAGGTAACGGGCTAAGAATGGCGTCTTGATTTTTTTTTTATTTTTATTTCTTAATCTTGGATTTCTTTCTCACGCTTCCTTTCACCCGTGAGATTTCTTGATCTTGGTGAGATCGCGTCCTTAGAGTTGAGAAGTTGAGAAGCGGTTGGGATTCCACGGAAGAGAGGGAAAGGAGGAAATCGCGGAAGAGAGGGAGGCGTCCGTCTTCG
Organism: Calamus simplicifolius; assembly: GCA_900491605.1. Lineage (NCBI taxonomy): Eukaryota > Viridiplantae > Streptophyta > Magnoliopsida > Arecales > Arecaceae > Calamus > Calamus simplicifolius. Next base: position 267,049 of record UESW01001388.1, on the reverse strand, counting down.
TTGGGATTTCGGAAATCACGGAAGATTTCGACGGAAGAAAAGGAAGGGAGGCGCCTCCTATCACCCGTGCGATCACGTCGGTGAAAAAAAGAGAAGGCTGATTAAAAAGCAACGCCGCACGCTTCATTACCTTTAAACTATATATATATATATATATATATATATATATATATATATATATATATATATATATATATATATATATAAACTGTTTTTTTTTTTTTTTTTCTATCATCATCTTTTAAATCCTTCGCTTATTAGGATCTTTGGATGAAAAAAAAAAAAAAAGTCATAAATTATTTTATTGAAAAGAGCATGACCCAGGGGGAGAAAATTTAAATCATACTTTCTGAAAATATCATAAACTTTTTTTTTATTATCAAAATAAAATAATTAATATTATTTTTTCTTTCTCTTTCATTCTTTCATCCCTTTCCTTTTTTTTTTTTTTTCTTCTTCCCTTCCTACCCCTCTAAACATCCAAGCAAAGCCTGAAAGTTAATATTTTTAGCGTCGCCATCGTATTCTCTATATGCGCTCAGATCCCTTCTTCTCTCGCCGTTTCTCGGTTCCAGATCCCTCTTCATTCCAAGCCCTGATTGTAACGGTGGAATATGATTTCTCCCAATCTAATCCGGATTTTTTCGATTGCTTTCTTTTGCTTGTAAAATTATAATCCCAATCTAATTCCGAGCCCTGATCGTTGTAGTCTTCGATTGTAAGAGGGTGGTGAAGAAGATGCCGAGCAAATAGGCTTCGGAGCAAGCAGTGAATTGATTGGCCTTGGGGTAGCGTCGAGTTTGACGCATGAAGAACTGGTCTTCTGAGGATAGGCTTCTGCCCTCCACCTCCCTGTGCTTCCTCGGCCCTTTGCATCGGCGGAGGCGGCAGAGGAGAAGAAAGATGAAGACGATACTGTCGACGGATTCGATGGAGATCCCGGAGGGGTCACGGTCCGGGTGAAGGCGAAGGTGATCGAGGTGGAGGGTCCCAGGGTTCAAGCACCTCAACCTCGATTTTCAGCTGATGGAGGATGGCCGGAAGCTCAGGGTCGACGCCTGGTTCGGCTCCCGCAAGACTACTGGCGCCATCCGCACCGCCATCAGCCACGTCCAGAACCTCATCACGGGGGGGAGGACCCTTTGTTCTGCCACCGCTCGTGGGAGCGGGAGCGCGAGCGCGAGCGTTCCGTGAGAACGCTCGCAAGAACAACAGACAAATACTTTAATATAAAAAGGAGTAGAAGAGGGGCCTGCATTTAACTCGGAGTAGAAGAACAGCCTGCATTTAACTCTCTTAAAAAATCTTTTGGCAAGAATAAAGTAGTCGAAAGAGAAAAAGAGTTGGAGGACTCTTCTTTGACTGCATTGAAGTCATGTGACATTGGCTTCCAAAGAAATGAAAAGAGGGAAGGCATATCTCTTAACCTTTTGTTATCGTGCTCATGGTGAGAGCTTCGGGTTGAGCCGGTCAAGCATATCGTCAATAACATACACGAAGAAGCAAAAATTGATCCTTAACTAGAAATTAATCTAAAATTTAAATACATAATTTCATCAGTAATAGAATTAAATCTAAATTTTAAATTAAAACTTAAAAAAAATTTCAAATTTAAACTCAAAACTAATTTCAGCAAAAATTTTAAACGCCTAAGGGACTAAGGATTTGATTGTCAACACGAGTTCGCATAGACCCTATTCGGATCGCAGGGAGGACTATGGATCGCAGGGAGGACTATGGACACCTACGATCGAACCTAAGGATCGGGGTCGGCACACCATCGCAACAAGACAAGGCAACTATAACAGCTAAGTGGCATCGCATACTTAGAACAAAAACTTCCTTCTTTTCGTTAATGATTTGAGGGATTACAGAAGGCCGACTCATGGTCGATTACAAGCAAAAAAGAAAAGAAAATACAAAGAAAAAGTCTAGGTGTCTACGGCTCGATCGGCCCCGGTTCATCGTCGGCCTCGTCCCTGTTCGACTCCATGTCGTCCGGGTCTCCAGGCTGGATGGCACCAAGGTCGTCGATCCTAAAGACTTTGGTGACCTTCTCCTTGCAGTGCTCGAAGCCTTGGGCATAGGCATCAAGACTGGCCTCGATCATCTCCTGCTCGAATGCCGAGGAGCCTTTGAACTGCCCAATGACATTCTGAGCCCAGGCCTTGACGTCCCGGATCCGGCCCTCGGCTTCCTCGACCCGGGCTTTGGCACCTCGAGTTTGACTCTCGGCCTCCTCGACTCGGGCCTTGGTGTCCTGGACCCTAGTCTCAGCATCCCGGACTTGGGCCTCGTCGTCGGCCTTTCTCTCTTCGGCCTCTCGGGCATCCGCCTCCGCTAGGGCGACCCTCTCCTCGGCAGCATAGGCGTTGGCCTATGCTGCCTCGGCCCAGTTCTCGACGTGCCCCAACTACTGGGTTAGCTTGTCTGCCCTTACTTTGACTGACTCCAGTCTCATAGAGAACACCGCCAACTTGGCCTCGGCCGCCAAGCTCCGATTGAGCTCCATCGCCGCCTTCACCTTGGCCTCCCGAAATAGTGTCTCCCACTGCTAGCGGTCGGCGTCGGCCGTGAGAAGCTTATCGGCCGCCTCAATCTCCCAGGCATGGGCCTTGGCTAGCTTCCTGGTCAGCTCGCTGCACCGGCCTTGGTACTTAGCCAACCGCTCTCGGGATTGCGCGACGGCATCGTCGGTCCGGATCAGGGCATCCCGAAGCGTGAGGACCTCATTGGCCGTCTGCAAAGGTCAGCGAGTTAGTCACAATTCAATCGATATTAACAATGAATGAGACGACATGAAAGGAGTTTACCTGGAGCACAGACACATACGTCGTGCCCAAGACTCGAGAGAGAGGCTCGCAGTTGAGCTGCTCGTGGACTTTCGGTAGATGGATTCTCTTTAGCAAGTGCTTTGCTAGGCACCCGCTATCCATCGTGGAGAACCTCGGTGGCCGACGTGGCTGCTTGCGGGTATCCTAACCCGACGGTGAGTGTTGGACTGTTGGCCCCGCCTCATTGCCGTTGTCCAATCCCTCTCCATCCCCGGCCTCCGAGGCCGACGCCTCTGCCTCCGACCTGGGAGGGGCTGAGTGTCCACCCTCGACCCCTGGACCCGCTACCTCCGTCGGCTCGATGGGAGCCAGAGGCTCGTCATCGGCGTCCAGGTCGGCGACCTCCGCCGGCGCGGTGGGGGATGGAGCCTGTCCGCAGACCATTCCGCCTAGGCTGGCTGGTCTCCGGTTTCTGATCCCGCCTCGGCCATGGTGGGTATGCCTTCACTGGCCGGTGCCTCGGCCGGAGCGCCCTCTTCGGGGGGGGCCTCGAAAGCCTAGGCTGGCTCGCCCTGGGCACTCCGCTAAGCCTTCTTGGCCAGCCTCACAACCTCGCTTGCCTCTTCCACATTGCCGCCTTTAGTTTTTCGATGGGCACCTTCATCGTTGCATAGGAAATCGACAGTCAAAAAAAGAAAATTGAACAAAAAGAATGAGAAAGGCAAGATCTCGTGCTCACCCATTGCCAGGGCAAAACCGACATCATAAAGGTTACCCTCAGCCAACAACTCCCTGCAGGAGGGGACCTCGGAAGATGTCAGACGGTCGAACAACTCCCGATCCCTCTCATCCATGGTGGAGTTTTTATTGGGGCCGACATCGGGACTCCCCCAACTCATCCTTAACCCCTCTACGTGGGTGAACAAAAATTGGGATTTCCATCCTTGACTTTGGAGGGGAGCCTAAGGGTAAGGTCCTACTGGGCCGGGAGGTAAAAATCCACCATCCGTCCTCATTATGGTGGTGGAGTTTATAGAAGGCTTGGAATAGGGAAATCCTGGCATCTAAGCCATGGAAGGAACATAGAACAACAAAGCAACAGATAATCTGAATCGAGTTCGGAGTCAACTACGCAGGGACAAGTCCATACCTATCCAACAGGTTAAGGACGAATGGATGAAATGAAAGACGGAGTCTACTCTTGAAGAACTCCTCATACAGGGCTATCCGGCCAAGCCGATCGGATCTTGAGTCCAGGAGGAAACAGACGGATGTAACTTGGAACCCTATACCTAACCCTGAGGTCTTCTACCTCCTCAGGGGTCATGGTGGAGATCATCCCCTCTGGCCCTTATAGATCAAAAACAGTAGGCGGAGGGGGGACCGGATGGACTGTAGGTGGTGGAGCTACCCTAGATGGAGCCACCCTAGGTGGAGGCGCCCTAGGTGGGGACACTCGAGGTGGAGGCTGCATAGCCTCTACCGGGTAGTCACGGATGGTGACACCACCGACCGGCTGACGACGATGGTGCACCAGAGGGATCTCCTCCTCCTTCTCTCCTCCTTCGAGGATCGAGGGGGACTTACAGCGGGCCTCTTGCCCTCCCTAATGGCACGATGATCCATGGACTCAAGAGGAAGAAAACAAAGAACCAGGGAGACGAAAAGGACTAACCTGGTGTTGTGATGAAAGAACGGAAGGTTTGAACTCTGAAAGCTCAAAGACTCTGGGAAGAGGATGACAAGAAGGACGACTATAGCATAAAGGATGCGCTCGAGCGGGTGAGATGGTTTTATACAGGATTTTTGAATCGTCCCACTGAGGCATTGCCACGCGGCCATCCACGATTGAGGCCCGTGTCCAGCTGTCCACAGCTTCCCCTTTGCCCGAGATACGGCGCCTCGGTTCTGCATAGGGAGCGAGATCCATGGCCAATGATGGGACGTGGGGAGTGGTGGCCTAATGATGGTGCCCAACTTTTTCGTCCCTCGAGAGACAATCCCTTGATGCACAAGAGATTGGCTCCACTTTTCGTGCTTTTCCTTAAATACGGATGGACTTCGAAGCGACATTGCCTCGGGGAGGTGCACCCCCGCCTCCAACAGTTAATGGCACGCTAAGCCGACAATTATGATGCATGGCCCCTCGAGCTCAGGAGCGAGGGGCATCTGATGTGGCTAGCAGCGCCACGTGGCATTAACAGCAGAACTAACTGATGGCGGGTGCCAGACAAAGCCTTCTCCAAAGCGGCCCTGCTCCTCGGCAGCCCCGTTTCTCCAAGGCGGCCCTCGGCGGCCCCGTTCTTTCGAAGTGGCCCTTGGTGACCGCGCTTCTCCAAGGCGACTCTTGGCGGCCCCATTTCTCTGAAGTGGCCCTCGGCGGCTTCACTTCTCCAATGACAAAGCCTTCTCCAAAGCGGCCCTGCTCCTCGGCAGCCCCGTTTCTCCAAGGCGGCCCTCGGTGGCCCCGTTTCTCCGAAGTGGCCCTTGGCGACCGCGCTTCTCCAAGGTGGCCCTCGGCGGCCCCATTTCTCCGAAGTGGCCCTCGGCGGCTTCACTTCTCCAATGCGGCCCTCGGCAGCCCGCTTTTCCAAGGCGGCCCTCGACGACCCTGCTTCTCCAAGGCGGCCCTCGGCGGCCCCGTTTCTTCGAAGTGGCCCTCGGCGACCCCGCTTCCAAGGTGGCCCTCAGCGGCCCCATTTCTTCGAAGTGGCCTTCGGTGCCCCGCTTCTCCAAGGTGGCCCTGCTTCTCCAAAGAGGCCCCACTCCTCGATGGCCCTGCTTCTCCAAGGCGGCTTATGGTGGCTCCGCTTCACCAAAGCGGCCCCGCTTCTCCAAGATGGCCCTCGGCGGCCTTGCTTCTCCAAAGCGGTCCCGCTCCTCAGCGGCCCCGTTTCTCCGAAGTGGCCCTCGGTGGCCCCGCTTCTCCAAAGTGGCCCCGCTCCTCGGTGGCCTCGCTTCTCAAGGCAGCCCTCAGCAGCCTCGCTCCTCAGCGGTCTCGTTTCTTCAAGGCGGCCCTCGACGACCCTTTCTCAAGGTGGTCTGCACCCCGAATTAGCCTCAATGCCGACCATGACGCCGATCCCCATAGCAACCCCCGGACGATTCCTGATGCCTACGTAGCCCCCCACGTGAGCAAGCCGCACCCGATGGGACTAGGCCCACATACCACCTGTCCCACACACCCGATGGGACCAGGCCCACCTACAACTTATCCCATGCACCCGATGGAACCAGGCCCATGGACCTGTATGTTCGACAAGACCAAGCTCACCAACCGTCTCTAAACTCACGTAATTACCATGAGATTAGCAAACACTCTTCTCCATGGAACTCCACGTAGCTGATCCCTATACTAAAAACTGAGGGTCCATAAAGGGTAAGATGGATCTTGTGCAAGGTAAGCCATTCTAAGAATATTCTGATTACACTCTTGGCACTCTAAGAACCTTCAGATTCTCTAAGCCTTTTTTTTCGAGCTTTCTTAAGCTTACGGCTATGACTCCGGTCACTAACTTGCCCATCGATGGGTTCCCGTCGGAGCAACCTTTGGCTCTGGGACTTCTTGCAGGTCCGATCTTCACCAACAACTTCACGGAGCCTTCTGATGGTCATTGTTGGTGATCAGACGTCATCATAATCTAATCCAGATTATTTTGATTGCTTTCTTTTGATCTCGCAGGCTTGTAAATTTATAATCCCAATCTAATTCCGAGCCTGATCTTTGCAGTCTTCGATTGTAAGAGGATGGTGAAGAAGATGCCGAGCAAATAGGCTTCGAAGCAGGCAGTGAATTGATTGGCCTTGGGGTAGCGTCGAGTTTGATGCATGAAGAACTGGTCTTCTGAGGATAGGCTTCTGCCCTCCACCTCCCTGTGCTTCCTCGGCCCTTTGCATCGGCAGAGGTGGCAGAGGAGAAGAAAGATGAAGACAATACTATCGACGGATTCGATGGAGATCCCGGAGGGGGTCACGATCCGGGTGAAGGCAAAGGTGATCGAGGTGGAGGGTCCTAGGGGGAAGCTGACCTGTAACTTCAAGCACCTCAACCTCAATTTTCAGCTGATGGAGGGTGGCCGCAAGCTCAAGGTCGACACCTGGTTCGGCTCTCCCAAGACTATTGCCGCCATCCACACCGCCATCAGCCACATCCAGAACCTCATCACGGGGGTCACCAAGGGCTACCGCTACAAGATGTGTTTCGTCTATGCCCACTTCCCATCAACGCCTCCATGACCAACAACAACACCGCCATCGAGATCCACAACTTCCTCGGCGAGAAAAAGGTATCATCTCCCTTGATGCAGGATCGATTCGCATGCAAGTATTTTTTTTTTAATGATTAATAATTGCAGTTGATTATTCTTCCAAAGTAATAGCCTAAGAGGGATTCAAAAAAATTCACAGTAAATCCGTATGCGAAACAGTTCCTAAAAAAAAAGGAAGAAGGACCGTCGAGGCTAAGAAGCCTCGGTAGGGCTTGCTCTCCTACAATAAAGTTGCTAATAGATTAAAAGGGTGTACCTGGTAAGAGGAGGAAGATCAAAGTGTTGAAGGGGTTGCTCTTCCTGGCGGATGCACCCTAAATGACCAAGCCTTGAGCCTACGGATCTACGGCCAAGTATCTGCTGACCTGGATGACGATCACCTTGAATCCTGGATTCGTGGCTACTGAGGGATCTGTAAGATCACCATACAAGGGTTAAAAAATAATAGAGAAAATTTAGAATAGAGGCAAAGAGACAAGGAAGGAGTAGAGAAAAGGGAGGCTGGCCAAGGTCTCTTGGGCGTCCACTATTGGAAGATAAAGTTAGCGGCCAAGGTTTCTTCTGGAGACTTGGGATGTTGGCACGTGCAGGAGGAGGAAAACAAGAGCACTAGAGAACCAATTAACAAAAATCATAATAACTCAAAACTTGGATTGATTGATTAATAATAAAAGATACATCATTCATACAAGAGGTCTCTTTTATAGAGCAAGAGGCTTGGGGCCCAAGAAAAAAGATATGAAAGAGAGAAAAGAAAAAAAGGCGTCCTAATCAAATTTGGCATAAAATCTGCAGTGTCCAGATGAGGAAGGTGATCTTCTAGATGCAATCAGTGGCAGCTAAATTGGCATGAAATCTGTGGTGTCCAGATGAGGCAGGTGATCTTCTAGATATGATTTAGATGCAATTAGCGGCAGCTTAATTTGGTATGAAATCTACAATGTCAAGATGAGGAAGGTTATCTTCTAAATGCAATCAGCGGCAGCTTAATTTAGCATGAAATAGGCATCGGCTAGATGAGGAAAATGATCATCCAGATTGGGAAGGTTGCTTGCTCTGCTAGGTGGCATGTGGGCTGCTTGAAGTAGGTGTGCACCAATTTGAATTTAGCAACTGCTCTGTCTGACTGTGATGGCCTTGTCTTCTGCTCTAATACTGATATCTCCTCTTGTAAGCTGTTGAACTTACTACAGGACTCACATTAAAATAAACTGAACTGGATAGGACTTAATTTAGAATAAATGAACTAGACGTGACTCAAAATAAACTAAACTTTATTTTCCAACTCAATACTTGAATCATAACTAATCAGATATCCATAGAGGGTTAAGAATCCTCTGCTTGATCCTGGTGCCCGCACCAATTCTTTCAGGATGGAAAGAACTCGACCCCATCGAGTATGGGTCATTCTGGCTCTTGTATCTCTTAGTAGGTCTGGGTCGAGGTATTGCAAATCCTCTCGAGTAATCCATGAATCGTCAGATTCGGGGCAACCCTGCCATCGGACCAGGTAGCGTTGATAACCGTGGTTCCGGGTCGTAATGGCTTGATCGTCTAGGATACCCTCGATCCGCTCGCTTCACTCAGGTAAAATTGGTGGTGGACACTTTTGGATAGGTTCGCTCATGAAAGGAGGATTAGGTCCAAAGTACTCACTAGAAATCACTACCGATTCCCTATATTCTACTAGGTCTGCAATATTGAAGGTAGAGCTAATGCCCAAATCTGAGGGCAAATCTAGCACATAGGCATTGGGTCCTACCTTCTCTATTATTTTAAAGGGACCAGCTCTGCAAGCGTGAAGTTTCTTAACGGTACATGGTGGGAACCGTTCAGGCCTAAGCCTAACCATGACATAATCCCTACACCGAACTCTTTGGCTCTTCTTCGGAACTTAGCCAGTCTTTTATAAGTTTCATTACTTAGATTTATTTTCTGGCTAATGTCCTTACGTAAGTCTTTGATATGTTGTGCAAATGCTTATGTGGACTCTGAGACTCGTGTGTGGAGGGGTAAAGGAATTAGGTCAAGTGGACGATTAGGCTTGTACCCATGGACTATCTCAAATGGACTCTTGCCCGTGGACCTGTTCACTGAGCTATTATAGGCAAACTCTGCATGAGGCAGTAATAAATCCCATATCCCTAGGTGTTCGCCTACAAGGCACCTAAGAAGGTTTCCTAGACTACGGTTCACCACTTCAGTTTGCCCATCCGTTTGGGGGTGAAAGGCCGTGGAAAAATTAAGTTTGGTCCCTAACAGATGCCATAGCATTTTCCAAAAGTAGCTGGTGAACCTAACATCCCTATCAGAAACAATGGTCTTAGGTAGGCCATGGAGCTTGACTACGCTGTCTAAGAAAAGTTGGGTTACCCTAGACGCATCAAAGGTTTGCGAATAAGGGATGAAATAGCCATCTTAGAGAACCTATCGACTACTACAAAGATGGAGTCGTGCTTCTTTTGGGTTTTAGGTAATCCTAGAATGAAGTCCATACTGAGGTCTTGCCAAGGACGATCAGCACTGGCAAAGGAGTATATAGATCGGTGTTCTGCTTCTGCTATTTTGCAATGGCACAAGTTCGACATCGGGCTATAATCAGGTAACGAGCCTTTTTAATCTTGGCCAGTAAAATTGGTCCTCTATCGCTAGAATAGTCTTATCTCTTCCAAAATGATCAGCTAATCCCCCAGCATGCGTTTCCCAGACTAGGAATTCTCTAAGTGACATCTTAGGGATACAAAGTCTATTGCCCCTAAAAAGGTAACCATCCTGGATGGTATAATCTCCACTGGTACTGGATGGCCCTAGCTGAAGAATCTTATAAATTTCACCGAAGTCATGACATGTCTCATACTCATCTTTTATCAGGTCGACTCCTATAACTTCGGTGCTAACAGTACTCAACAACAAAGACTTACGGCTTAGGGTCTGCTACCTTATTTTCTATATCGGCACGGTATTTCAGGACAAAAGTGTATGCCTGAATGTATTCAACCCATTTGCCGTGCCTAAAATTTAGCTTCTTTTGAGAGTTCAGAAATCGGAGTGCCTCATGATCAGAAAATAAGACAAACCCCTGTAGTAGTAAGTAATGTCTCCAATACTTAAGGGCTTGTACTACCGCATAGAATTCCTTATCATAGGTGGAATATCTAAGTTTAGCTTCATTTAGTTTTTCACTAAAGAAAGCTATGGGGTGATTTTCTTGGCTTAACACACCACTATGCCTACTCCGACGCGTCGCACGCAACCTCAAACACCTTAGAAAAGTCTAAAAGTCTAAGTATGGGTGCATGAGTCATCCTATCCTTAAGCTCTAGGAAGGCCTTATTAGCTGACTTAGTCCACTCAAAATTACCCTTCCTAATACAATAGTGATGGGTGCGACGATGGTGCTAAATCCCCTAATGAATCTCCTATAAAAGGTTGCTAGGCCATGGAAGCTGCGGACATCGTGGACGTTCATGGGTACCGGCCACTCTACGACCGACCTAACCTTTTCAGGATCCGCTGAAACACCTTCTGGGGTTACCACAAAACCTAGAAAGATAACCCTATGCGCCATGAAATCACACTTCTTAAGGTTTGCATATAGGCTATTCTCTCTAAGGGTCTGACAGATTAATCTGAGATGGTTAAGATGGTCCTCTTTGGTCTTGCTATAAATTAATATATCATCAAAATAGACCACTAAGAATTTTTTTGTGTACTCTTTCAGGACCTGGGTCATGATTCTCATGAATGTGCTAGGTGCATTTGACAACCCAAAAGGCATCACGACCCACTCAAACAGACCATCTCTAGTCTTAAATGCAGTCTTCCACTCATCCCCTGGTCTAATTCTAACCTGATGGTAGCCACTCTTAAGGTCTATTTTGGAAAAGATAGTGGCACCCGCCATCATGTCCAACATGTCATCTAGTCTGGGGATAGGGAACCTATACTTGATAGTGATTTTGTTGATGGCCCTACTGTCCATGCACATTCTCCAGGTACCATCCTTCTTAGGGGTTAATAGTGCAGGAACTGCACAAGGACTTAAGCTCTCCCTAATGAAACCTTTCCTAAGTAATTCTTCCACTTGTTTTTGTAGTTCTTGATGCTCAGTGGGGTTCATCCTATAATGGGAAGGTTTGGGAGGGTGGATCCTGGGATCAGGTCAATGGCATGTTGGATGATCAAGGCAATTCTTCAGGGAAGACATCCTTAAACTCCTCTAGGATCTCAATTACTTCTGGGGTTGTTCCTTTTGGACTGATTCATAGATCTCTTTAGTGGTCAAAATCCAAACAGATTACCCTCAGTGATGTCCTTTTCTAATTCCTTAGCTTTAATCAGATTAACTCTTGGCTTGCTATCCTTAAGGTTGCTAGATCCTTTCTTGATTGGGTCCCTAGGTGGAGTTGGATGTATCACATACTTGTTCCCATTGTGTTTAAAAGAGCAGATGTTGGATCACCAAACAAGGTGGCATCGTGATCGTAAAGCCAAGGTCGACCTAATATAATACTACTAACACCCATAGGAATTACATCGCACCAGACCTTTTCTCATAATTTTGCAATTTGATTAGTATTTGGCATCTGGACTTGATTGGGATAGAGGTGGAATCTACCCACGAGACCTTATAGGGACTAGGATGAGAACTGTGGTCAATCCTAATGACTTAACTGTATTGGTAGAGATGACATTGACACAACTCTATCCACTATGATCTTGAGCACCTTATCTCCTATCTTAACAAAAGTCTGTAGGATGTTAGTCCTACGCCAATCTTTCTGGTCCTTAGTTTGAGTCTAGGACAAGATACATCTAACCACCCCTAGTAGGTCTTCAGACTCAAATGTTTTCTCCTCTCTATCGTACTCATCTATCAGATGGGTATCAGCCTCATAGACCTCTCCCTCAGGCTCAACTAGGGACTCGAATTCAGTCTCAGGTAACTCATCTATATGAAGGGATCTGACTGGGCACTGGCTGATCATATGTCCCGGTTTGTTGCATCTAAAGCATTTGATCTGGGGTTGGAATTTCTTTGGACCTCTACAGATTTGCCCTTATCTTCTCTCTAGGGTATAGGGGTACTATTCTGGGGTTGACTCAACTCAGTTCGGCTTGTATCGGGTCGGCTAGTATTGGGTCAACTCAGGAAAGTCTGGCGGGGGTCTGAGTACTGGGTAGGTCTGGGACGACTAGGATAGGCCTGGCTAGATCCTGGATATGGGCTAGGGCTCTTGGTAGCCTCTGATCTACGATAGGGTGGCCCTCTCTGAAAACGTTCATAATCCCTAGCAACTTGGTAAGCTTCTTCTAAATCGTGTACCCTTCTTAGGTAGAGTTCTCTTTGAATATATGCTCTCAGGCCATACCTAAACTTGGATAGGGTGACTTCCTCAGACTGAACGATATTACACCTCATGGTATACTCTTGGAATGTGGTAATGTATTCATTCACAGTTTTACTACCCTGAATTAATCCCTGCCACTGGTCCAATAGGCTCTGTTCATACGATATGGGGACATAATTGGACCTAAGTCTAGCCTTCATGGCGTCCCAGGTGACTATGGGGTCTCTTCCCTCTAATAATTGCCTTTGCTCTAAAGTGGCCCAGTATAACTTAGCCTGTCGTACTAACTTGAGCTTGGCAAACTTAAACTTACGCTCTTTAGATATGTCATACCAGTCAAAGTACTGGTCCATCCTTCCTCCCAATCTAGGTAGTCCTTAGGGTCCATAGAGCTATCGAAAGTAGGTGCTTCAAGTCTGACACTTCTAAGGGCTCTTTCTTCTTGGTCTACTACCTCATGATTGGGTCTTCTAGGGAGGACATCTAGGACTGGATCAGGTCGAAGTGGTCTCCTAGGATTTGGCCTTCTGTAGAGATCAGGCTATTGGGCTCTCCTAGGATGAGGTAGGGTCTCATGATCAAACTCAGTGTGGGGCTCACGGGCTTCTTCTAGGATGCCCAACCTAGTTTCGACTTGATCGAACATGGACCCTAATCTAGCCTTAGATTGCTAGATGTCTTGGTTCATTCAGGCTAGTTGTTCAATGATGATCCTTAAGTGATCATCAATGCTTTGATTAGCCATAGGTTTAGCCTATAATGGAGGTGGTGATGGGCGAAAAGATGCTCCTGATCTAGTGCACATGCAAGCACAATCAAGCATACAAGACTCAGACTGACTTGGACTACGGTATGCTAGACCTAGTCATCCAGAGTAAAGGATTTGGCTTAATGCAAGCCAATCTAACAGTAACTCTTCAATTGGCTAGTTGGGACAGGTGGAAGGGGGAGGCTCGTCCATAAATTGCAGGTGCCTAATTAGAATAATCCCAACACTCCGCTTAAGTCGTTTGACATTAGACACCAATTTCAGAGCACACGCCAGATTGATTTGTATTAGTCTCCTCCAGTACACTAAACCAACTGTTGGTGTCCTAACCCTAGGGAAATGTCAATTAAGTTGCTACTCAGTTTTAGATTAGAGGCTTGGGATTGAAAGGTACGGGTGGTTGTTTTGGGCCAAGGAAGGGGTCTCAATCCCTCCCTTATCTGACATCAATGAAAGCCCTTAAGAGTAATTTAATGTAGATGAATGACATGTAAAACACAAATCCTAATCCAGAAATCTATAAATAGCAATAAATCTCAGAATTTTTTTTCACAGATCAAATTAAATCCTTAAAAATTAACAAAATCTCAAGAATTTTTACATTTTTTTAATGAGTAATCAGGCATGCAATTAATTCATAGATTGAATTAAATTCTTAAAAAATAATAAAAAATACTTTAAATTATAAAAAATCTAGAGAAATAAATTTTGTAATTTTTTAATATGTATGCAGGCAGAAAAAATTTAATTAACAGATAATATACTCATAATAACGTGAATTAAAATTAAGCCCTAACTATGCTCTGATACCAAACTGATGCAGGACCGATTCGCATGCAAGTAATTTTTTTTTTTAATAATTAATAATTACAATTGATTATTCTCCCAAAGTAATAGCCTAAGAGGGATTTAGAAAAATTTACAGTAAATCTGCACGCGAAACAGTTCCTAAAAAAATAAGAAAGAAGGACCGCGAGGCTAAGAAGCCTCGGTATGGCTTGCTCTCCTACAATAAAGTTACTAGTAGATTAGAGGGGTGTACCTGGCAAGAGGAAAAAGATCAAAGTGTTGAAGGGGTTGCTCTGCCTGGTGGATGCACCCTAGATGACTAAGCCTTGAGCCCACGGATCTGCGGCCATGTATCCGTTGACCTGAATGGCGATCACCTTGAATCCTGGATTCGTGGCTACTGAGGGATCTGCAAGATCACCATACAAGGGTTAAAGAATAATAGAGAAAATTTAGAATATAGGCAAAGAGATAAGGATGGAGCAGAGAAATGGGGAGGCCGACCAAGAGCTCTTGGGGGTCCACTATTGGAAGACAAAGGTGGCGGCCAGGGTTTCTCCTGGAGACTTGGGATGTTGGCACGCACAGGAGGAGGGAAACAAGAGCACCAGAGAACCAATTAACAAAAATCATAATAACTCAAAACTTGGATTGATTGATTAATAATAAAAGATACACCATTCATACAAGAGGGTCTCTTTTATAGAGCAAGAGACTTGGGGCCCAAGAAAATACAGATATGGAAAGAGAGAAAAGAAAAAAAGGTGCCCTAATCAAATTTGGCATGAAATCTGCAGCGTCCAAATGAGGAAGGTGATCTTCTAGATGCAATCAGCGGCAGCTGGATTCGGCATGAAATCTGTGGCGTCCAGATAAGGCAGGTGATCTTCTAGATATGATTGAGATGCAATCAGCGGTAGCTTAATTTGGCATGAAATCTGCAGCGTCCAGATGAGAAAGGTGATCTTCTAGATGCAATCAGCGGCAGCTTAATTTGGCATAAAATCGGTATCGGCCAGATGAGGAAAATGATCATCCAGATCGGAAAGGTTGCTTACTCTGCTAGGTGGCTGTGGGCTGCTTGAAGTAGGTGTGACACCAACTTAAATTTAGCAGCTGCTCTGTCTGACTGTGATGGCCTTGTCTTCTGCTCCAATACTAATGTCTCCTCTTGTAAACTGATGAACTTACTACAGGACTCACATTAAAATAAAATGAATTAGATAGGACTCAATTTAGAATAAAATGAATCGGACGAGACTCAAAATAAACTAAACTTTATTTCCTAACTCAAGACTTAAATCATAACTAATCAGATATTTACAGAGGGTTAAGAATCCTTTGCTTGATCCTGATGCCCGCACCATCCCTCCATTCTTTATTCGCTTATTCTTCATTCCTAGAAGCCCCTCCTCTCTTTCTCTCTCTCTTCTCTGCTGAAAAAAAAGCCATTCACGAGACATTTGTTGTTATAGATGTGAAATCCTGATTGGAATGGTTCTATGTATTAAGTTCTGGATACATTGCAAGCCTTTATTCTTTGATATTCTTATCCTTCTATTCTTTGATATTCTCATTAACTTTGCTGAGATTCAAGGATTAAGATTTGCTTTGTTTTTTTTTTTTTTGGAAGAATAGAGCCAATGAATTTCAGAATTTTGCATGCGTTTTTCCTCGGCTACGGAGACCTGATCAAGTCAGTAAGTCCTCCACAACCTTCAGTTTTTAACCCTATTTCAATGGCAGAGATAGAGGATGAGCAGAAGAAAGAGGGAAAGAAGGAGGAGGAGGAGGAGGAGAGGGAGGTGCGATACACGGCTAAAATTTTGAAAAAAAAGAAATTTTAGTTTGACGAGGGAGAGAAGGAAAGAAAGCCACGCAAAAAACTTTGAAAAAAAAATTCAACTTCCCAATGCTTTTTTAGAGTAAAAAAAATTACGATGCATCGGAAATATAACGATGTCGACACTTTAAAAAGCATCGGCATCGTAAATCTACTGAGGGAGGGAAATTTTCTCTCCACTCCCAGTTTTTCAATGCTTCTATAAGCATCGAGAAGCTATTTTTCGATGTTAAAAAGCATTGGGAAATAACTTTAAAAGCATTTCCATTCCAAAAAATTACTATAGTGATGTCTAATAGATGAACGGGATGTCTCATATAAAAATCATGAGGCTAAATATTATTGAAATCTTATGATCATAAACATTTTTTTAGGTTTCCTTTCGCCACAAGAGCAAAAATCTAATGCAAACATGATGCAAGACGATGCTTGTTCGGCCAGAGGAACCGATGCCACTGCAGCCCCGTTCGATGAATGAAGTGCCATCAATTCAAGCAAAGAATGGATAAATGCGAGCCTTAGGAGCTGTTGTTGACTTGGCAACATCTACAGTATTAAAGAACAAAAAAGATTGTACGACTATTATCGAATTGTGTCATCCATGTTACAACAATGAAGAGTTTCAGTTATTTAAAATTTGTATCATACATCTTGAACAAGCCAAACGTTCGTGTACCATGTGAGAATGATGCTCGTATTCATTCCAAGCACGCTTAAATGACTCTTGAAGAATTAGCTTGCCTCAAATATTTGCTAACTCATAAGCTATGATTTTACCCAAAAAAAATCAAAGAAAAGGTAATATTTAGATTTTTTATTTTACATAAATAACCATTGTTAGACTAAACGCATTATAACAAACACTAAATATCCCTTTGTTTGAAACTTTATACTCCATGCTAAGGAAAAGATTTAAATTCATATCTAATTATAAACAAATTTTAATGTAGGTCGATTCGTGTATATTAAAGAAGTTACCTTTGATACCATTCAAAATAACATAAGATCTTATTAAAAAAATAGCATAAAATGCTATTTATATTCCTTAATCGTATATAAGAATCAAAAATTTGCTCAATATATAACTTATAGAAGGCTCTAGCATATTTTTTCTATTTTAAATTCTAGCATCCTCTTTAACATAAGACTCTTTGTGCACCGCACATGGTGCAGAATGCGCGTATTGCGCACGGTAATTAATCGTGCACACATATGATAATATGTGCATGAGGATATTTTGTTCTTTTTCGCATCGCACTCATGGCCACATATGCGTGCAGTCAATCACCATGTGCAGTGCATGCATTTCTGCACCGTGCATGGTTCAAGAGAACTTTTCCTAGCTTGTATTTATGTTTATTCTCCAGCCCAGCCCATCTCACTTATATTTTTGGTCATTTCCAACCAAATCTCAAATAGCCATTTCTAAACCCACCCACTAGAATTGAATTCCGTTCTCCCTCATTTAAGATCTAGTTACGATATTATTTTAATGCTCAAAATTATAAATTTTGGGTTAAGCTAAGTGGGCCACCCAACACATAATTAATATTTTTGAGTCAAACAAGGCAATCTTTTCATTTTTTGAAACATGGCTCTCAATTTTTTAGTATGAGCTTCTTCTTCTTCTTTTTTTCCAAGCCTTGAAAGCCTATCTTAATTCCCTAAGTCCACAAATTCCAAGCTAGCAAATCAGATGGGCTATTTAATCTGTAATTTAATCTTGATCTAAATTTGATTGATAGGGCCCAACTTTAGTTTGAGCTTATTTTCTTCAAATACATAATTGATATGAAACTAAGCATATAACGGTAGGATAAGAAGATAACATTATATACTGTTTGATATTCAATGCCATAAAATTACAGTAGCTAGTCAACATGTAGGATCTCATGGAAGTGAACGGTGAGGCTCTTCTATATCCAGGAATATCCAAAAGGGGGAATAAGAATGGAAGAAATATTCAATGTCAGACTACTTTGGATCGCCAGTCTGTTAACCGGATTAGGTGGTTAGTAGATGATGAGGGCCATACTCAAAAGGATGTCCAGGTCATCCGAGAGCAGCTATTTCACTTTTTTAAGTCTAGATGGACGGAGCATGCATATATTGGGTACCCAGTCCATTCTGTTCCAACTTCACATAGGGTTGCTGATGGAGAGAAGTCTTCCTTACTAGTCGATCACTGCAGAAGAGATCCGATCAGCTTTATGGTACCTTAGGCCAGATAAGGCTCCTGGGTCTGATGGGTTTTCATCATTTTTTTTTTCACCACTATTGAGGTATTGTTGGTCAGGATGTTATTCAAGTGTTCAGCTTGTCTTTCAGTCCAAGGCTATTCCTCCGGATGGAATCGAACGTTCATCACCCTTGTTCCCAAACATCGGATGCTTCCTTACCTCAGCACCATCGGCCCATCAGTTTATGTATCATTTATATAAGGTCTGCGCTCGACTCTTAGTTAGTGAGTGGGTGCTTTCAGTCAGGGCTAAGATAATTTAGGAAAGGGACCTGGACAGTGTGAATCATAAACTGCAAGAAACCACATGTCATTCATGACAAGAAAAAGAAAATAAAGAATGGTATATCTAAGTTTATGATGCATTACAATCACACACAACAAGAAACCATGTCATTCAAAAGGAACTAAAGAACAATAAACATACCGCAAGAAACCATGTCATTCATGGAAGAAAAGGGAAATAAAGAATGATAAGTCTAAGTTTATGATGCATCATTTGGTCAAGGATCATATGAAAATTCATTGTTAAGAACTGTCTAGAAGGGTAAACCTTCATTATGAAGAAATCTGGCAAGCTTCTTTCTTCTCCATCATGTGTCAAAACATGTGCCAACTAGCCTTAGCTTCATTGGTTGAAATTTCCTCCTCGTTTGCAAGGTCCAGGGTTCAAAGCCTGATAGTGGCAACCTCACCATAATTCTCATATGTTATGCATATGTATCTACACATGACTAAAGAGAAGTGGACTAAGATTAAGTAGTTTTCAAGTGGACTGACCTAAGTTCTACCACCCAAACAGTTATGTTTAGATATAATTAAGAAACCTTCAAATGCTTATAAACTTCCGTAAATACATGAAATAAAAGGTCAGTTTATGCCATATAAATCACAAACACATTGAGCAATACTCATGTAGACCTTTTTTACTGATAATACTCAATGAGAAGCAAACAAGATTCCATCTTTTCTTGCCAACTCATTACAATGCATTCTAGAATTGCTGATGATAAACAATTTGCATATGTTAAGAGCCAACAACATTAGGTAAAAAAGGAAAGGAACCAAAATAATTCCATATGTGTTAAGAAATAATTTGCATGCATTGGAACCTACTATTATCAATCTAATATGCACATATTCAGAGAACTTTTAGCTAAAAATAAGTATCAACAAAAATCAAATGTTTAAAACCAGCCCACAAAACACCTCGGCACACCTTCTTACATTTTTTAAATATTTCTTTTCACCGTCTAATTCTTGCTACCTACAAATTTTTCGACGATTTGCACTTTGTAAGCATCTACCAATTGAGTGCTTAGCATAACATTCGCAAATATTATCTAAACAATGAACTAAAGGCGTCAGTCAGAAAATAATAATTCTCCACATGTTTATAAAATCTATGTTGAAAAATCAAAGACAATAGATACCATGACTGGTCAATCCAACCATCATCATCATCATAACTAGTTGCATGTAGCATAAAAAGAAACATATGAAAAAGTGGTAACCAGAATTGAAACCACTACATTCAAATAGTGGAAATACCTTGTAAAAAATGCATGTGTTTCTGAATTCTAAATTAATCTCTCCATCAAGGATGACCAGAAATATTAAATAAAAAAGCTACATATTTAGGCTATTTGATTAAAGTCACACCATCTAAAAAGATATTTTAGGGCCTTTTATTAAAAAAAATCATATTCTTATTAATTTCCATAAATGTATAAAATTGAATAATTGGTGTTAATCATAAACACATCGATCAATGCTAATGAGTCTATTGTTTCCTTATGATATTTATCAATTTCCAAACAAAATTCATCCTTAAATCATAAAGATTTCTTTGTAGAATTATGGATAACAAAATTATATCTAGTATATTAACAAAAATCCATCAGCTTACCCAAAAAAATAATAATAAAAGGAAAACTTGCATTTCTGTTACCAGAGGCCAGACTCAATATAAGCATGTCTTATTAAGTCCTCACTCAACCTACAAAATTGCGCCTAAAAATTAATGTAAAACCGAATCCAAGTTCTCTCGCAAAGCTCAATTCCTCTGCAGAAAGTAAATAGCAAAATAACAAATGAAGTATGAAACAAAAGAAACCATACATTTCTATTACTGAGAACAGCACTTGGTATCAGCCCACTCCATTGAGTCTTCTCTTGAACATCCAAATTGTGCCCGCAACATCCATGTGAAACCATATTCAAGCTCTCTGGCAAAACTTCAGGTTCATTCACAAAAAGCAAACACAAAAATGACCCCAAGCCTGGTAACGAAGCAAAAGAAACCATATGGTCGCAGCACTCAAAATGAGCTGACAAAAAGGTCCTCTCTCAAACAAACCAAATTAAGTCCACTACCCAAAACATTAATAGAAAACTGAATCCAAGTGATCTCTTGAAGTTTTGTGTTCATCCTTAGAAAACAAAAGACATTAAAAATCAGCTTGTTATAGAATAAAAGAAACCACTAATCTATATTACCACAAACCACACACAGTGCAAACCAACCAAATTAGTCCTCTCTTAAACCAGTGAAGTTGCACCCACAATATTAATCCTTAACTAAATGGAAACTCTCTTGAAGCTTTGGGTTCATTCACCAAAAGGTCCAAACAAATATCAATCTTGTTTCTTTGTTCATTCAGATTACACTGTAAAAGTGCCAAGAATAAGAATTATATCTCATATATTAATGCAAATCCATCAACTTAAACAAATTAGAAGGTCGAGATATCATATGCATCTACATAGCCACACTTGGTATACTGTGTGATAAGCGTAAATTCGATCATTTAATTCATATACTTTTATAACGATATTAGCTACTTTTTAATTTATTTTGAGTTAAATTTATTTAATTTTATTTACTTTTCAGCATTACTTTATTGCACAGAAACTTCAATTTAATCCAGCAAGATTAAACATTCATACATCAATGTTCCTTGAATTTATATGTGTTGACGCCGAGTTACTTTCTTTAAACACCGGGGAAACGGATGTCTTCCTCGCCGAACTTCTGCAAGAAAAGTCCCCAAAGATCAGATGCTCCAGTGGGGACCCTCCGACGCTCAAGTTAGTCACTCGGGAACAGATGAGAACTGACTAGCGGAAGGAAGCTAGAAAGTTAGGGTTTAACTAGTGGAAGAAGCTAGAAAACCTCGGTTCTTGGATCCCTACTTACAGTGAGAGTGTGCGCTTTTATACCTGTTTGAAGATCCACTTTTCCGTTCCAGAAGATAGCTGATTTCGAGGTACCTCATCCTATAACAGACAAAAAGGGTGAGGCTGACAGTGACAGGTCGTACTATCACTGTGCATGTCGGAGGTGTCCTGCGTTATCTATCAGTATGGCTTCATAGGTGTTCGGCGGCTGTAGCTATACCTGGCATGTGCCGTTGCCAGATGTGACCGCGCACAGTTGTGGACGGGTGGTGAATCGTATGCTGTAACGGGGTATGGTCATACACAGTCACATACGTGCGATGGACCATACGCCATTATGAGGCATGGCCACATGCTGCTACGGATGGGCGACAGACCACGTGGGCATGTTAGGTGGCCCGAGGCTATAAGTTGCAGGGCTCAAGGGCCAAACCACGTACGGGCATTGTTCAAGCAGTCCGATGTCGAGAGCGAATCTCGAGGCCGAGCGCTATTCATGCAGTCCGAGGCCGTGGGGTCTCGGGGGTTGAGATACTATTCATGAAGTCTAAGACCGGAGGGGGTCTCGGAAGTTGAGGCTCGAGGCCGAGAGCAAAACTCGAGGCCGAGCGCTGTTCATGAAGTCCGGGACCAGAGGGGTCTCGGGGGTTGAGATATTGTTCATGAAGTCTGGTACCGGAGGGGTCTCGGAGGTTGAGGCTCGAGGCCGAGAGCGAAACTCGAGGCCGAGCACTGTTCATGTAGTCCAAGGCCATGGGGGGTCTCGGGAGATGAGATACTGTTCATGAAGTCTGGGACCGGAGGGGGTCTCAAAGGTTGAGATACTGTTCATGAAGTCAGATACCGAGGGGGGCTCAGGAGGCCAAGAGGCCTTTGTCAGTCACCATTACCGTTTATTCTGATGGCGTTGGATCAGCCATATCAGATGCCCCCTCACCCTTGAGACGAAGCGGGTCCACCCCAGCAAGGCAAAAGGGGTGTCACCTCCCACATGGCTGATCCCCTTCCTTTGCGAACTGCCCCGGACATGTGTCCCTGGACGCTGCGATGACTTTATGAATGCGATATAGGGGATGCGAAAGGGCGGCCACTACCGTTCACCCGATTTGTGGTGATCATCCTCGAGACAAGGTTGATCCTTCAAAGTCTGTGAGGAAAGTCGCGCCATCATTCCCATCATAACGATGACGTCAGCGGTGTCCTATCATTGGCCGGAGGTAGATCGTATCACGCATCGAGCGATCACCTAGGCAGCCCAGCCTATGGTGGGGGTCCACGTGGCTGACGAGATAAGGCGGGACAATTTGAAACCGAATAAAACTTGGGTGGGGGTTGAATCTGGCCACACTGCTCCTACCATCATTGTCTTCTTCCTCTGATCCTCTGATCCTCTGCCTCCTGGCCTTCCCTGCAACTTGAGAGCCTGCGCACACCATTTTCTTCCTCGAGATAGCTCTTCATCTCTTCTAGACCTCTCTGTTCCTTTTTCTAGCAATGAGCTCCCAATCCTGGACCTTGGAGGATGATCTAGAGGATCCTTCTTCTTTCGAGAGGCCCCGAGCTTCTCCTTCTCCTCTCCCCTCTCCTTCACCTCCTCTTGAGTGGTCCTCCGATTCAGAGGACCGCGTCCCTTTGGCCCGGTGGCAAGTCGCCGTGAGGCTCTCGCAGGGAGATGCCCGACGGCGACTGGCAGGGCCCGATCGAGGAGACGCCGGACGGAGGTCGGCACCTCCTTGAGGATGGGGGCGGAATCCCCGGAGGGGGTCGCCTCCACAGTAACAGGCCAGGATTTGGCAAACATTCGGGCCCATTACCAAATCCCTCGGGATGTCGGGCTCTATCTCCTGACTCCCGATGATAGAGTGATTTCTTCTCGACCCGACCGAATGGCCGTTTATGAAATTTTCCTGAGGGTGGGCCTCCGTCTACCCTTTCCTCCTTTTTTTTCATTAGCCTCCTTGACTATTACTCCTTGACCCCTTCTCAACTAGTTCCGAACTCCCTTTGGGTCGTTAGTGCCTTCATCATCCTCTGCCATCACCTCCACATAACCCCCCGAGTCTCCCTCTTTCGCTCTTTCTATATCCTTTGGGCTCAGAAGGGTTGGTGGCTGTTCCAGCCCCGACCCGACCGAGTCCTTAAGCTTCTTCTTCCTACCTCCATCAAGGGATGGAAATCCCGATTTTTCTTTGTCAATCTGGATCAGGTTAAGCCCTAGTGCGGGACCCTGACCTCCGAGGTAACATGAATTCCACCATCCTTTCTGGAGACAAAGAAGCATTGGGGCAGTTGTTGACTACCGACATCCCTCGGTACAACCTGCTTCTAATAGAGAAAAACCTCCAGTCGCCGGGTCTCATCTCCCACCGTGGTAAGTCTCCCTCATACTTAGTCAAAGTCTTCCTTTTTTTTTTGCTAATCCCGACTGATGCTGTACAGCCATAAAGGTCCTGACCCTAGACTCATGAGGACCGCCGCCAAGAAGAGGGCTCAGGAGGATCGAGCGAGGGGCAGCAAACATCGGCCCCGAAACATCCGACAGTGCGGGTGCCTGAACCGCCCGCACCACAAGAGCCTCCAGCTGCCCCGGAGATCGATCTAATGGCCGACACCTTGCCAGAAAGGGTGGTGGCCGAGGGGGCAACGACAGAGGAGCCAGCCACGGAGGAGCCGGCGATAGCAGAGGAGCCCCCTGCTCCCAGCGGACCAACCCCCACCAAGGCGACAAGGAGCTAGGGTGACGGACCGTCAGGGGCAGCAAGTCCACCCCCGAGCAGACACCAACAAACAGCCCTCCACGCACCGAGTCCGAGACCGCCGAGGCTGCTGGAGAAAATGGAATCAGGCCGAGGCCGCCTCGAGACTCCATTTTGAACGATGGGCGCTGGGCAGAGCGGCTTATCTCACCAGTCCTCGTGCCCGAGGTCCAGGAAGAACTTAGCCATTTGAAGGCGGCTACGTTCTTCTGAGAGTCCTACGCAGCCTTGGTTAAAGTAAGTAGTCTTGCAGCCCCTTGCCTTTAGATTTCCCTTTTCCTCTTCTTTTCTCTTTTTGACATGAGGCTTACATGCAGCTTGCAAACTCCCTGGCGACTACAAGGGAGGCCATCCATGGGGGAAAGACCCTCATACGGGAGGTCCGACAAGAGGCCAAGGAGGCTCATGCTCGAGCTGAGGCGGCCGAAAGGGCCCTGGAGTCGGCCAGGGTTGCCTGAGCCGATGAGATAAAGGCGGCCGAGAGTCGGGCAGAGGATGAGGCAAGCCGTTTGTGGGCAACACTCAGTCAGCTGATGGTGGTCGAAGGCGCCATCGCGGCAAGGGACCTGCATATTTCAGAATTGACCGCGGCCACCCAAGCGGCCAAGAATCGGGCGGGCGAGGCCGAGGAGGAAGTGGGTCGTGCCCTGGAGGCTGAGAGGCAGCGACGACATCTCTAGCTGCAGAGAAAGAAGCTTGAGCTACCGAGGTGGAGGCAGCTGTTGAGGCCAGGGCTGCCAGGACCATAGAAGAGTTTAGGGCATCCGAGAACTTTATGGATGAGCTGGCCGAAGCTTTGGCTGAAGCGTATCTCTAAGGGTTTCAGCATAGAAAGAAAAAAGTCGCCCAAGACCTGAACCTTCCTTAGGCCCTTGAGGTCGAGCCGGAGCATCTTTCCGAAGTTGCCTCGTCAGACGACGAGCCTGCGCCAGCCGAGCCGTGAGCTTCAAGTTGTACTTTTTCATTTTCATCATTTTTTTTGCAAGTCCGACTTGGTTGGTGTTTTGTAAACACTTCGAATTAATGAAGTACAATTTTTCCTTCAATGAGAATTATCTTTACCAAATTGTAGCTTCTACCCCAAGTCCTTTGGCTGCCGACGTGGGACCCTTAGGGGCTTCATCAGTATCGAGGAGCAACCTTTAATTCATTCTCGAATAACCTCAACTTAGCCATGTAGGACCGAATCCTAGAGTCGAGGAAGATGGACTTCCGGGACCGATGGAGCATTGGACTCGGAAGGCCGAGATAGACTCGAGCTTCTAGGGGCCAATTGCATACCACTTTGCTAGTGGTACACTGGGCTTTGTGCCTGGCTGGCCCAGGGTTTTAAGTGCCGAGCTGGCCTCGGGCTTTAGTTGCCAACCGGGGTTGGGCTTGTTGTTGAGAGCCGATGGTACATCGCTCTGCCAGTGGTACACTGGGCTTTGTGCCTGGCTGGCCCAGGGCTTTTTGCCTAGCTAGCTTAGGGCTTTAGGTGCAGAGCTGGCCTCGGGCTTTAGTTACCGATCGAGGTCGGACTTGTTGTTGAGAGCCGATGATACATCGCTCTGCCAGTGGTACACTGGGCTTTGTGCTAGGCTGGCCTAGGGCTTTTGCTTGGCTGGCCCAGGGCTTTAGGTGCCGAGCTGGCCTCGGGCTTTAGTTGCCGACCAGGGTCGGGCTTGTTGTTGAGAGCCGATGGTACATCGCTCTGCCAGTGGTACACTGGGCTTTGTGCCTAGCTGGCCCAGGGCTTTAGGTGCCGAGCTGGCCTTGGGCTTTTATTGCCGATCGGGGTCAGGCTTGTTGTTGAGAGCCAATGGTACATCGCTCTGTCAGTGGTACATTGGGCTTTGTGCCTGGCTAGCCCAGGGCTTTTAGCCTGGCTGGCCCAGGGCTTTAGGTGCCGAGCTGGCCTCGGGCTTTGGTTGCCGACCAGGGTCGGGCTTGTTGTTGAGAGTCGATGGTACATTGCTCTGCCAGTGGTACACTGGGCTTTGTGCTTGGCTGCAGGGCTTTTTGCCTGGTTGGCCTAGGGCTTTAGGTGCTGAGCTGGCCTCAAACTTTAGTTGCCGACCAGGGTCAGGCTTGTTGTTGAGAGCCGATGGTACATCGCTCTGCTAGTGGTACACTGGGCTTTGTTCCTGGCTGGCCCAGGGCTTTTTGCCTGGCTGGCCCAGGGCTTTAGGTGCTGAGCTAGCCTCGGGCTTTTGTTGCCGACTGGGGTCGGGCTTGTTGTTGAGAGTCGATGGTACATCGCTCTGCCAGTGGTATACTGGGCTTTGTGCTTGGCTAGCCCAGGGCTTTTTGCCTGGCTGGCCCAGGGCTTTAGGTGCCCAGCTGGCCTCGGGTTTTAGTTGCCAACCAGGGTCGGGCTTGTTGTTGAAAGCCAATGGTACATCACTCTACCAGTGGTATACTGGGCTTTATACCTGGCTGGCCCAGGGCTTTTTCCTAGCTGGCCCAGGGCTTTAGATGCCGAGCTGGCCTCGGGCTTTTGTTGCCGACCGGGGTCGGGCTTGTTATTGAGAGCCGATAATACATCGCTCTGCTAGTGGTACACTGGACTTTGTGCCTGGTTGGCCTAGAGGTTTTTGCCTGGCTGGCCCAGGGCTTTAGGTGCCGAGCTGGCCTTGGGCTTTTGTTGCCGACTGGGGTCGGGCTTGTTGTTGAGAGCCGATGGTACATCGCTCTGCTAGTGGTACACTGGGCTTTGTGCCTGGTTGGCCCAAGGCTTTTGCCTGGCTGGCCCAGGGCTTTAGGTGTCGAGCTGGCCTCGAGCTTTTGTTGCCAACCAGGGTTGGGCTTGTTGTTGAGAGCCGATGGTACATCACTCTGCCAGTGGTACACTGGGCTTTGTGCCTGGCTGCCCAGGGCTTTTTGCCTAGCTAGCCCAAGGCTTTAGGTGCCGAGCTAGCCTCGAGCTTTAGTTTTCGACCTGGGTCAGGCTTGTTGTTGAGAGCCAACGGTACATCGCTTTGCCAGTAGTACACTGGGCTTTGTGCCTGGCTGGCCTAGGATTTTTGCCTGGCTAGCCTAGGGCTTTAGGTGCTGAGCTGGCCTCGATCTTTGTTGCCGACCGGGGTCGGGCTTATTGTTGAGAGCTGATGGTACATCGCTCTGCCGGTGGTACACTGGGCCTTGTGCTTGGATGACCCAGGGCTTTTTGCCTGGCTGGCCCAGGGCTTTAGGTGCCGAGCTGGCCTCGAGCTTTGTTGCCGATCGGGGTCGGGCTTGTTGTTGAGAGATGGTACATCGCTCTGCCAGTGGTACACTGGGCTTTGTGCCTGGCTGGCCCAGGGCTTTAGGTGCCGAGCTGGCCTCGAGCTTTTGTTGCCGACCGGGGTCGGGCTTGTTGTTGAGAGCTAATGGTACATCGCTCTGCCAGTGGTACACTGGGCTTTGTGACTGGCTGGCCCAAGGCTTTTTGCCTGGCTGGCCCAGGGCTTTAGGTGCCGAGCTAGCCTCGGGCTTTAATTGCCAACCGGGGTCGGGCTTGTTGTTGAGAGCTGATGTACATCGCTCTACCAGTGGTACACTGGGCTTTGTGCCTGGCTGGCCAAGGGATTTTTGCCTAGCTGGCCCAGGGCTTTAGGTGCCGAGCTGGCCTCGAGCTTTTGTTGCCGACCAGGGTCGGGCTTGTTGTTGAGAGCTAATGGTACATTGCTCTGCTAGTGGTACACTGGGCTTTGTGCCTGGCTGGCCTAGGGCTTTTTGCCTGGCTGGCCCAGGGCTTTAGGTGCCGAGCTAGCCTCGGGCTTTAATTGCCAATCGGGGTCGGGCTTGTTGTTGAGAGCTGATGTACATCGCTCTACCAGTGGTACACTGGGCTTTGTGCCTGGCTGGCCCAGGGCTTTTTGGTTGAAAAACTGAGATACTAGAACTCAAGTTTATTAATATGAAATGAGGGGCGAAAACCCAAAAGAATACAGGCATGGTATTTAATGTAAGAAGGAAATGTACTACTGATAATACCGATGAAGGTTGTCAGTGTTCCACGTCCAGGGGAGCGGCCTCCCATCCAGCTCTTCAATCTTGTATGCTCCGTGACGGAGTGCTTCGGTGATCCGGTAGGGCCCCTCCCAGTTCGGAGCTAGCTTGCCTCCTTCCGTCGGCTTCGAGACTTTGGCTCATCGAAGGATCAGGTCTCCCGGCAGGAAAGTCTTGGGGCGCACGCGGGCATTAATACTTGGCAGCTCGTTGTCGGTAGACCGCCATCCGGAGCCGTGCTCGGTCTCGCACCTCCTCCACCAGGTCGAGGTTGGCTCGTAGTCGGTCCGGGTTGTCTTCCTCACTATATGACTCCACCCGAGGACTCGGGGAGCCTATCTCCACCGGAATGATAGCCTCAGACCCAAAGACCTGGCTGAATGGGGTCTCTCCGGTGGGGGCTCATGGCGTTTTATGGTAGGCCCATAGCACATTGTGGAGCTCCTCCACCCACCATCCCTTGAAATCATTCAGTCGGGTTCTCAGTCCTTGAAGAATGATGCGATTGGTTACTTTGGCCGCTTCATTGGTCTAAGGATGTTCGACGGAAGTGAATCTCTGATGAATGTCCAGTTCGGTGCAGAATCCTCGAAAGGATGCGTTGTCGAACTACCGGCCATTGTCGGTGACCAGAGTGTGTGATAGTCTGAACCGGCATATGATAGACTTCCAAAAGAAGGATCTCACCTTGCTCTCAGTGATTTTAGCAAGGGCTTCGGCCTTAATCCACTTGGTGAAGTGATCGATGGCCACCAAGAGGAACTTGTGCTGTCCAAAGGCTGGAGGGAATGGTCCTAAGATGTCCATACCCCACTGGGCGAAGGGCCAAGGCGCCGCCAAGGGGTCAGCTGAGATGTCGGCTATCGCTGAATATTAGCGTGGCGCGAGAAGCTATCACACTTCTTAACAAGCTCGGCCGCGTCTTCCCTCATGGTCAGCCAGTAGTACCCTGCCGTAGGGCCTTGTAAGCTAGGGCTCTGCCCTTCAGATGACTCCTGCAGATGCCCTCATGGATTTCCCGCAAGATGTAGTCTGCTTCGGCTGGTCCGATGCACTTGAGGACCGGGTAAGAAAATGATCTTTGATAAAGCTTTCTGTCTATCATCAGGAACTTCGGGGCCCGCCGCCTGAGTAGTCTAGCCTCAGCGGGGTCTTGGGGAGAGTACGTCGGTTAAATATCGGACGTAGGTGTCCATCCAGGAGGGCCCTTGCTCGATCGGCAGTGCTTCATCCACAGCTTCAATGCTTGGGGTCTGCAGGTGCTCCACATACGTCCTTCCCAGGGTCCCGTCGGCCGAGGTGGCCAAATGGGATAGCGCGTTGGCCCTAGCATTCTCCGCCCGAGGGATATAGCTGACGTGAAAGTAAGAGAACCAAGAGGCTTGGGATTGCACCTTGCTCAGGTAACGGGACATGGTCGGGTCTCTGGCTTCGTATTCCCCAGCAACCTGCCCGGAGACAAGCTGGGAGTCTGTGAAGGCCCTCAGATGATCCGCACCGAGCTCCCCGGCCAGCTTCATCCCCGCCAACAGGGCATCATATTCCACCTGATTATTAGTGGCTGAAAACAGAAACCGAAGGGCATACTCCACCACCTCCCCCTCGGGACTCGCAAGGATGAGCCGGCTCCGCTTCCTGAGAATTTGCTGCTCCATCCACATGCAAGATCCATTCTTCCTTTTTGCTTCCTTGGCCGAGGAGGACTCCATGCGCGCCTCCGGACATGATTCCTTCGAACACTCCTCGGCCCAAGTGCACTCGACCAAAAAATTAGCTAATACTTGGGACTTCATGGCAAACCTCGGCTGGATAGACAAGTCAAACTTGCTCAGTTTGATGGCCCACTTGGCTAGCCGACCAGAGGTGTCAGGACGGGACAAGATGGTCCAAAGAGGTTGGTCCGTGAGCACCACGATGGGATGAGCTTGGAAGTAGGGTCAGAAGCGTTGGGCAGAGACCACCAGGGTGAAGACAATCTTTTCGATCCTAGAATATCTGGTCTTGGCATCATGAAGTACCTTACTGGTGTAGTAGACTGGCTTCTGCACTCCGTCGACATCCATACGCACGAGCACAGAACTGACGGCCTCGGGGTAGGCTGCGAGATACAGGAAGAGCTTCTCCCCACCCCTTGGCTTGGACAACAGCAGGGGAGTGGATAAAAATTGCTTCAACTCCTTAAAGGCATCCTGACACTCCTTTGTCCACTCGAAGCTGTTGACTCTGCGCAGCACCTTAAAGAAGGGCATGCACCTTTCTGCCGATCTTGACATGAAGCGACTCAAGGCCGTCACCTTTCGGTTAGGCGTTGCACCTCCTTTTTATTAGCTGGGGCCTCATATCCAAGATGGCCCAGATCTTGTCGGGATTGGCTTCGATTCCCTGCTGAGTCACCATAAAGCCCAGAAACTTGCCTGCCACCACCCCGAAGGCACACTTGCAAGGGTTCAGCCTCATCCGGTACCGGCAGGTTGTTGAAAGTCTCTGCGAGATCAACGACGTGGTCAGCAGTATTGGTGCTCTTGGTCAGCATATCGTCCACGTACCTCCATGTTATGCCCGATCTGGTCCTCAAAGACCTTATTCATCAACCTCTGATAGGTGGCCCCGACATTCTTCAGCCCAAATGACATCACCTTGTAGCAGTAAATCCCTTTTTCAGTAATAAAGGAGGTGGCCTCTTCATCAGCTGGGTCCATTCTTATCCGGTTGTATCCCGAGAATGTGTCCATGAAGCTGAGAGTTTCGTGTCGGACGTAGCGTCCACTAGCTGGTCAATCCAGGGCAGTGGGAAGTTGTCTTTGGGGCACGCCTTATTGAGATCGGTGAAGTCCACACATATCCAGCTCCTGGCCTTGCGAACATCACAACATTCGTCAGCCAGTCGGGGTAGTGCACCTCACGGATGTGACCGACTGCCAACAACTTTTGCACCTCCTTGTCCACAGCCTTCTGTCTGTTAGGGGTGAAGCTCCTCTTCTTCTGCCGAATGGGTTGGCACTCCAGCTTGACATTGAGCTGGTGGGTAATCACTTCTTCTGGGATGCCTGGCATGTCAGACGCCGACCAGGCGAAGACGTCGGCATTGGCTCGCAAGAAAGCGAGGAGCTGTTTGGGCTTCCTCCGAGAGCAGAGCTCGATCTAGATTGTCTTTGCTGGGTCCTCTCCAAGAGGGAAGGCCAGCAGATGCTCAGCCGGCTCTCCTCTTCTCTTAGGTCCCGGGGGTCTAGCGCTTCTGGTGCAGGTGCATGCATCACTTCCTGTGGACTAGGGGCCATGTGGTAGCAAAGTGTGGGTGGGTTCTGCTCCCCCGCATCTCCCAAACTCCTTCACTGGTGGGAAACCTCACGAGTAGCCTCTTGGTGGAGATGACAGCGTCCAAAAGATTAAGCTCAGGTCTTCCGAGGATAGCATTATAGGCGAGGGGTACCCGGACCACCAGAAAGCTCATGAAGACTGTACTTTGGTGCGGGGCCATGCCAGCCATGACAGGAAGAGTGATCTCCCCCTCGACCTTCACGGAATCTCCAGTGAACCCATCAGGGGCATGGCGATAGGCCAAAGCAGGTCGGGTGACAGGTTCATGCGAACGAAAGCAGCATAACTCAAAACATCCACTGAGCTCCTACTATCAATCAGAATTCTTTTTACAGAATGTTTAGCAATCGTCATGGACACGACGACGTTATCATCATTTTTATTTACCACCCCCTCTAAGTCCCTTTTGAAAAAAGGGATTACAGGATCTAACTCCCCCTCCCCCCTCGGCCTCTTGGATGGGCCACCTGCCCCCTAGGAAATTATCGCCACCGTCTTCTCAGTCGGAGTATTATCAATCACCGGTAGCGGAGGTGCCGATGGACTAGGAGCACCCAGGTTGTTCCTCTGAATGAACTTCCTTAGGTGTCCACGCTTGATAAGATCCTCTATCGCTTTCTTTAACTGGCGACAGTTATCGGTGTCATGGCCATGATCCCGATGGTAGTGGCAGTACAAATTCTTGTTGCGGAGGATCTTTGGGTTCAGTGGAGGAGGGCGTGGCAGGTATGACTCGCCCTCTATCTCTAGCAGGATGTGGGAGATGGGAGCAAGCAAAGGGTGTAAGGACCGTCCCTCTGAGCAGGAGCTCGAGGATGGTTGTCTGGTTGGCGGGGAGGTTCGGGCCTCCTGGGCCGGACTTCAACGGGGTCAGGGCGAGCTGGCTTCTTGAGGACACTTCCGCTAGCCTCGCGTCGAGAGGAATCAGCCTCGTCAGCGCGGATATGCTTCTGGGCTTGGGTCAAGAGTTCGGCATAAGAACTGGACGGCTTCTTGTCAAGGGAGTATGCGAAGCGAGATGGACGAAGCCCTCGCTTCAAGGCCAAAGTGGCCACTGAGTTCTCAAGATTGTAGACTTCCAGGGCTACCTCCTTGAACCGAGCAACGTAGTCTCGCAGGAACTCGCCGCTCTTCTGCTGGACAGAGAAGAGGCTGTCAGCTACCCTTAGAATCTTATGACATGCATCAAAATGGGCAAGAAGGCCCTCTCTAGCTAGCAAAAAGAATCAATACTCCGCGGCAGCAGGCGAGAGTACCAGGCTCGAGCAGCTTTCTTCAGAATGGCAGGAAGACGATGCACATGAGCGAATCGGTTGTCCCCTGGACATGCATGAGAACCTTGTAACTTTCTAGGTGGTCCAGGGACCGTGGTCACATCATATGGATCCAGCTGAGGAGGCGAAACTGGGTGGAGATGGGCTCTTCCATAATACGACGGGACAGCGAGGTCGGCTGTCATAGTCCGCCTCTGGCAGGTGGGTGATCCGACGGCTGAGTTCCTCCAACCATTGGTTGTACTCGTCGAGTCGACGCTTGGCTCGATGGGCTATCCTGCCATCAAAGGACCCCTCCCTCGAGGATTCTGAGGATGGGGAAGAGTGACGGCGATGTCGGCGAGGGTGCTCCGCCTCCTTCTCGTATCGCCGCTTGGGAGAAACACTGGCGTAACGAGAGGGCGATCGGGGTCTCTTGGAGGCTCCTCGATGGTGAGGCTTGGGCGAAGCATGGCGGTGGCGAGCTTCCGAGACCGGCGATCTCCTCCGAGAGGAATGCTGGCTGGGTTGCACCACCCCGGAATCGATGGGAATGGCTCCGGCTGCCGCGGGGCCACCTGCTGGTGCTGCAGACCTTGAACCATCGCCACCAAGGACTAAACTTGCGTGGCTAGGGCGGCAAGCTGGTCTTCCTGGAGCTGCTGTGGAGGAGGCGCAGAGACGTCGATCAGGGGAGCGGAAGGTCCAGCCGCTTGGAGATGCGGCAATGCAGGGACACCAGCTGGGGGAGCTGAGGGGCTAGCCGCTAGCGGATCAGCTTCTTGATGCTGCCCCCCAGCACAACTGACAGAGACCCCTTTCACACGGGTCATTACCATGGCTCAAGAGCTCGGGGAGAGAGGTTGCAGATTGCTGATTCGATATCTCTTCCTCCTACCTGGCGCGCCAATCTGTTGACACCGAGTCACTTTCTTCAAACACCGGGGAAACGGACGTCCTCCTCACCGAACTCCTGCAAGAAAAGTCCCCGGAGACCGGATGCTTTGGTGGGGACCCTCCGACGCTCAAGTTAGTCACTCGGGAACAGACGAGAACTGACTAAAGGAAGGAAGCTAGAAAGTTAGGGTTTAACTAGTGGGAAGAAGCTAGAAAACCTCAGTTCTTGGATCCCTACTTACAGTGAGAGTGTGCGCTTTTATACCTGTTTGAAGATCCACCTTTCCGTTCCAGAAGATAGCTGATTTCGAGGTACCTTGTCCTATAACGGACAAAAAGGGTAAGGCTGACAGTGACGGGTCGTACTATCACCATGCGTGTTGGAGGTGTCTTACGTTATCTATCAGTACGGCTTCACAGGTGTCCGGTGGCTGTAGCTGTACCTGGTGTGCGCCGTTGCCAGATGTGACCACGCACAGTTATGGATGGATGGTGAATCATATGCTGTAACGGGGTATGGTCATGCACAGTCACGTATGTGCGATGGACCATACGCCGTTATGAGGCATGGCTACATGCTGCTACGAATGGGCAACGGACCACGTGGGCATGCTAGGTGGCCCAAGGCTATAGGTTGCAGGGCTCAAGGGCCAGACCACGTACCGGGCACTGTTCAAGCAGTCCGAGGCCGAGAGCAAAACTCGAGCCCAAGCGCTATTCATGCAGTCCGAGGCCGTGGGGGTCTCGGGGGTTGAGATACTGTTCATGAAGTCTGGGACCGGAGGGGTCTCGGAGGTTGAGGCTCGAGGCCGAGAGTGAAACTCGAGGCTGAGCGCTGTTCATGAAGTCCGGGACCGGAGGGAGTCTCGGGGGTTGAGATACTGTTCATGAAGTCCGGGACCGAGGGGGTCTCGGAGGTTGAGGCTCGAGGCCGAGAGAGAAACTCGAGGCCGAGCGCTATTCATGCGGTCCGAGGCCATGGGGGTCTCGGGAGATGAGATACTATTCATGAAGTCCGGGACCGGAGGGGGTCTCGGAGGTTGAGATACTGTTAATGAAGTCCGATACCAAGGGGGGCTTAGGAGGCCAAGAGGGCCTCCGTTAGTCGCCGTTACCATTTATTCTGACGGTGTTGGATCAACTATATCAATATGCATATTAAGAGTACTAAAGAATAAGAATTAAAAAATACTATCTCATCGTCCAACGTAGTAGGCTTGAAATCATAATGAACAATGTTACACCACTAACCACTCGTTTTTTACATAGCTTTGTAACCAACCTGCAGGTATATTTAAGAGATTAAATCTTCATGGGCTTTTAAAGACAATAAATGGAAGAAGAGCCAGTGAGAGAAACGAACGGACTTTACATAATGGCTTTCTCTACGTCATTCCTTCGTTCTTTGCCGGGAGCGCCCATCAACACCTCCGTCCGTTATGAAATTGAAAGCAACGAACCCCTAGTTGACTTGAAGCCGATCCATTTCTTTTTCTGTGCTTGAGAGATCGATGCGGTGAAGACTCCAAAAGTGGCAGCGGGCTTCTTCACGTGAGCTGGCAGCGGATTCTAATTTGGTGCAACGAACTCCATGCGGTGAAAGAAAACTCCCAGGACTCGTACGTCAGCTGGCAGCGGCAAAGGGACTCCTTCACGCGATGAGGTGGCATCGGCCAGCTTTCAACGGAACTCCATCCGGATGAAGACTCGACATGAAAGCAGGAACTCCATTTGATGAGCTGGCAGTAGAATGAAGAGTAGCGTTCAAGCGGTGATCTGGTAACAAACTATTTTTAAAGCGGTGGCAGCTCCAGCGTTTTCAACGCGTCTTCAACACGGCAACGCCGTATTTTAATCGGAAAAAAAATTCTATCCTTGTCCATCCATAAGCGATGCATTGTATTCATCCAGCTGCGGTTTCTTCAACTATAAAAAGAAGCATCAGGTCTTTAATAGAGAGAGGGCTGGAGACTTTTAGAGTTTTTAGGATTTGAAGCTGCACGTTCATCAATTGCTTCTAATGAAAAACATAAGTTTCTTTAATTTTCTTTTCACTTTTATTATAAATTAATTTTTTTTTCTAAAGCATTGATGTAATCTATCAATGAACACATAATTTATTTTATTAGTTATTTTATTTTTAATATTTTTATGATTGAGTGTTTATTCTTATAATTAATGTTTACAATTTATTGTTTGATTAATCGAATTACAATGAGACTGAGAGATGATTTATTATTTCTTATGATTAATTTTTACAATTTATTGTTTGATCAATTGAATTACAATGAGACCGAGAGGTGATTTATTATTTTAGAACTAGAATTAAACACCATTAGTTGAGCGAAAGTAGAGATACTTTATCATGATTAATATGATTTTTAAAAATTCAAAGTACGTTATGAGTCTTCAATTAATTAAATTCACATAGAGATATGGAGTTATTAGTTGAAGATATTTTTGATATCATTTAAGAGAAGAATTGAATAATTAAGAAATTTTTAATCATCAACAGGTTTTGGCCCCTCACTGATTGATGGAGCCCAAGACTGCTTGATGACTTTCGGTGTGGGGTTAGCTTGAGCCGAGGTCGTCTCGTAATGGGAACGGGAAGAATAGCAAACAAGCACACAGCAGGAATAGGAATATTGACTTTCACTATCCTCTGGTTAGCAATCAACTACGGAGCTGGCAACTTGCAAGCCAGCAAGTCAACCTCTGTCAGATCTTCGGCCCAGTTTATTAACGAAACTAACTCCATTTCCTCATTCAGGCTGATATGAACTGAAAAAGAAAGAAGGCCCTCATCTTTAGCGTGGATGTTGTTGGTATAAATGAATGAAACTGGAACAGGAAGGCTTATTTCTGTCCATACATATGTTATTTCAAAACAACTCACATGAGGATATATTTATTACTGGAACCTTCCAAGTACATGAACTTTATTTTAACATGGGTTATTGCGAGAATATATATATGTTGAGGGGTAAAATCGTCATTACATTGATAACCATGCGAAGGGGCTAAGATCAGCCCCATCCCCCCGCCCGCTACATTACGCCCATGAAGAACGAGCTAACTAATATGGTCCAACGGGTCGAGTAACCCATAGCTCGGTTCCCCCGAGCTACCCAAAGCTCGGCTTCCCCGAGCTACCCATAGCTCGGCTTCCCCGAGCTACTCATAGCTCGATTTCCCCGAGCTACCCATAGCTCGGCCTCCCCAAGTTTCCATAGCTCGGCCTCCCTGAGCTACTCATAGCTCGATTTCCCCAAGCTACCAATAGCTCGGCTTCCCCGAGCTTCCATAGCTCAGCCTCCTCGAGCTACCCATAGCTCGGCTTCCTCGAGCTACCTATGGCTCGGTTCTCCCCGAGCTGCCCATAGCTCGATTTTCCCGGGCTAACCATAGCTCGGCCTTCCCGAGCTAACCATAGCTCGGCTTCCCCGAGGTATCCATAGCTCGACCTCCCCGAGCATCCATAGCTCGGCCTTCCCGAGCTTCCATAGCGCGGCTTTCCCGAGCTTCCATAGCTCGGCTTTCCCGAGCTTCTATAGCTCGGCTCCCCCGAGCAATCCATGACTCGGCTCCCCCGAGCAATCCATGGCTCGACACACACCTCCATGGAACCCGACGTGGGAGAGCCCAGGCCTATCGTAACAGAATCCCAAACAAAGAATCATATCGAG
Organism: Calamus simplicifolius; assembly: GCA_900491605.1. NCBI lineage: Eukaryota > Viridiplantae > Streptophyta > Magnoliopsida > Arecales > Arecaceae > Calamus > Calamus simplicifolius. The sequence goes on along the minus strand of UESW01001388.1, from coordinate 229,951 downwards.
GAGTAGTCTAGGATCTAGAATAACTGCCTGGGACCTACGCATTTGTCAGATCTTGGGCCATCAAAGAGCTCTCCCAGCCATCGATCCTTCAATGAACAAGATACGGGTCCCACCGGCCTTACAACAGCTTGATTCAAATCATTTCCGTATCCTAACAACCTTCGAACCTTCCAGAAGGCGCTCAAGATCCAGGTGATTGCCTATAAATATGACATTCCCAGATTCTCTCAGGTATGCGCTCATAGCTCCTAGCTCACTCTCACACTCACTCACTCTCTTTCACCTTCACTGCTCATCGACGCTCCCCCAGAGCTCCCGATTGGCCACCCCTGGAGGGACTCCCCAGAGAGATCCTTCTCTTCATTTTTGTTGATCGTCGATCCCCACTGACTTGAGTGTCGGAGGGTCTTCCGCGGAGGGCCACCCCCACACCTCTCGCGTGAGAACTTCTGTGCAGGTCCGCCCAGGAGGAAGCCCAGGTCAGGAGACCGACCGCGCCTGAGTCGGAGGACAGATCCCGGTGGCAACAGATTGGCGCTAGAGGAAGGGCCTCAAGTCCCATTAAAACTTGAAGAAAGGAGACAAGGATCTCGATCCGGAAGAAAACCTCTCCAATGGCTAATCAGAGAAGGGCAACTTCTGAAGCCCAGGACCAGGTTGCCTCCCAAAGACCTGATCCGATGAGCAGCGTGGTGCCACAGCCGCCACCCATCGAGACCCCATTGCCGCCAGCCATCCCGGTAACCAGGACCAGCTCGCCACATTGGTCCAGCAGGTCCAAGCCCTGACCCTCTGGTTCAGGAGCACCTCGCAACTGCCCTTGCTCCACGTCCCCTGAGGAGGCCGCTGCCCCTTTCTCTCCAGCCACCACCTCCTCTGGTCTGCATGGAGCCGCGGACCCCCCACACGACCCAAGGGGGACAAACCAGTCCCACGAGGTGGCTACAACAGGGATCCTCCCAGATCTCGGGGCCGGACCCTCTCCCCGGTGTCCTCCCACCATGATTCAACACCGTCCCCCGCTCTCCTCGCCCACACCTCCTCTAACATCTGAAGAGGAGATCCACCGACAAATCTGGGAGATGCGTTAGGAGCTGGACGCCGCCAAGCAGGCCCATCCGCCTCAGCCCAAGGCAAAGCAGGGCATCCCTTTCTCCAAAGGGATCATGGAGGAAGTGATTCCCTCCCATGTTAAGCTACCCGCCGTCGAGCCCTACCATGGCTCTTCTGATCCGGATGATCATCTCAGTAGCTTCCGGTCAATAATGATGTTCCACGGAGCATCAGACGCGATCCTCTGCCGCGCCTTCCCTTCCACCCTCAGAGGATCTGCCGAACCGGTTTAACGCCTTGAAACCAGGTTCCGTTGATTCATTCGATGAGCTGAGCCATCTTTTTATTGGCCAGTTCGTCAGTAGCCGCCATCACCGGGAAGGTCCGACTCCCTCTCTGAAGTTAAAGAGAGAGGGGGAGTCCTTGAGAAATTACCTTGGCCGTTTCAACAAGGCCATGCTGGAGGTGGACCACCTTAATCATGAGGTGGCTATGTCCGCCCTAGCAGGGGAGTTTTGAAGGAGAGCGACTTCTACCTGGCGATGGAAGTCAGCTACCCCCGAACCTCTCGATATGATGGCCCTAGCAGACAAATACGCTAGGGTCGAGGAATCACGGAGAGCTGCCCGCGCCGAGCTGGCAAGAAGAGAGAGCCTAAAGGTTTGGACAGGCACGACCGATCCGTCAGTCGAGCCCGCCTCGCCGCCAAAGAGCTCCCCTACCGTTGCCAAGAAATCGCTCCCGGAGCCCGCCCAGGCGATTCGATCGGTACACCCACTAACTGTACCCAGGGCGCAAATCCTCATGGAGATAGAGCGCCAGCTCCCCCGGCCAGCCCCTCTCTGAGGGAACCCAACTCGGAGGGACCCCACCAAATACTGCCGCTATCACCGGAAGCACGGCCACGACACTGAGGAATGCTGGCAGCTAAAGAACGAAATTGAGAGGCTGATCCAGTGGGGCCGACTGAACCAGTTCAGGAGGGCGCCTGAGCCAGGACAAGGAGGTGACCGCCAGCCCGAGCCTCAGCAGCCTCCTCCTCCTCCCAATCCACCCATGATCAGCCATATTAACATGATTGAAAAGGCCGGCGGCTCGAGCTCCAGAAATGATGATGAAGGCTCGGCGCCAAAGAGAGCATGAACGGGCGAGCTCTCCTTCTCCGACGATGATCTCCAAGGGATACAGTTCCCACATGACGACACACTGGTTGTATCCCTCAATTTAAATAACTATGATGTAAGCCAGATCCTTGTTGATAGTGGAAGCTTCGTGAATGTTTTGTACCTTGATGTGTTTGCCAAGATGAGATTGCTATGAAAACCTCCGAGCCGTGGACTCCACCCTAATGGGGTTCACCGGCGATGTTATCGTCCCGGAAGGGATCGTGACCTTAACGGTTCGGGCAGGAACCTGGCCCCTTGTGGCCACTGTACACACGGACTTCCTAGTAACTAAGCTTAGGTCGTCCTACAATGCCATATTTGGAAGACCGGCCTGATGTCTCTCAAAGCCGTTGTCTCCATCCCACACCTATCTATGAAATTCCCCATCGGACGAGGAATTGGTGTCGTCCGAGGGAGCCAAACTATGGCTCGATAGTGTTTTGCACCAGCCTTCAGTCCCGAATGCCTGAAGTTGATGGGCTGAACGCTCAGGAGGACTTCGCCGAGCAACGGGGAACCAACCGAAGAACTAGAGGAAGTACCGCTGGATGAGGCTCGTCCCAACCGAATCATAAAAATCGGGTTGCTGCTGAAAGGCAAACCTCGGCGAGAGCTGATCGAATTTCTCCGAAGCAACGTCGATGTCTTCGCCTGGTCCACCTCCGACATGCCAGGAATCAGCCCCGAAGTTCTCGTCCACCGCCTTAACGTGGACGAGATGTACCGGCCTGTCAAGCAAAAGAAGAGGAGCTTTGCCCCAGAATGGCAGAGGGTTATTGAAGAGGAGGTTGATAAACTTATCAAGGCGACTTCGTTCGGGAGGTAAATTACCCAAATTGGCTGTCAAATGTCTCATGGTGAAGAAGTCGAACGGCAAGTGGCGGATCTGCATCGACTTCACCGACCTCAACAAAGCATGCCCGAAGGACAGCTTCCCTCTCCCCTGGATTGATCAACTTGTGGATGCCACCTCGGGTCATCAAATGCTGACGTTCATGGATGCCTACTCCGGCTACAACCAGATCCGGATGGCCCCCGAAGATGAGGAAAAGACCGCCTTCATAACGATCGAGGTACTTACTGTTACCGTGTTATGCCTTTCGGTCTTAAAAATGCAGGAGCCACCTACCAAAGGCTGGTCAACAAAGTATTCAAGAACAAATCGGTCAGAATATGGAGGTATACGTCGATGACATGCTGGTTAAAAGCAAAGAGGCATCACAGCACATCAAGGACCTCTCGGAGAGCTTCGCGACACTCCGCAAATATCAGATGAAGCTCAACCCAACTAAGTGCGCCTTCGGCGTTAACTCTGGGAAGTTCCTCGGCTTCATGGTCTCCCAGCGAGGTATCGAAGCTAACCCCCAAAAGATTCAAGCTCTCCAGCAGATGGCGCCCCCGGCGTCAATTAAAGAAGTCCAGCGCCTAACCGGAAGGATAGCGGCCCTTAACCGCTTCGTGGTGCGCTCTGCCGAAAGATGCCTTCCCTTCTTCAAAACTCTTCGGTCAGCTAAAAATTTCCAATGGTCTTTCGAATGCCAAAAATCATTTGAAGACCTCAAGAAGTACCTCGACTCTCCCCCACTCCTCAGCAGTCCAAATCCTGGGGAGACATTGTTCCTATATCTGGCTGTCTCGGAAGGTGCCGTTTGCTCGGTGCTGGTCAGAGAAGAAAACAAGGCCCAAAAGCTGATTTATTATGTCAGCAAACTGCTCCATGACGCAGAGACGAGGTATAGCCGGATTGAGAAGATGGTGTTGCCTTGATCACCTCTGTTCGGAAGTTGCGGCCATACTTCCAGATGCATTCTGTGACGGTCCTGACTGACCAACCTATCAAGGCGGTGGTCCACCACCCAGAGACATCAGGGAGAATGACTAAATGGGCCGTCGAGCTGAGCGAGCACGACATCCGATTTCAGCCTCGCCCGGCCATCAAAGCTCAGGTGCTAGCCGACTTCCTCCTCGAATGTACCATCCCGGAGGACGGCTCCACCCTGACTCCCCTGAGAAACCAAAACTGGTGCCCGGTGGCTCCTCCATGTCGACGGATCATCCAATGCTCATCGCTCCGAAGCGGGCTTGGTCCTCACTAGCCCAGAGGGGGCAACTTTTGAGTATGGTGTCCGCTTCTCCTTCCCGGCCTCCAACAACGAAGCTAAGTACGAAGCCCTGTTGGCTGGTCTCTGGATCGCCCATAGCCTTAAGGTGGAGAAACTGAATGCCTTCACCGACTCCCAGCTGGTGGTAGGTCACGTTCGAGGGGAGTTTGAGGCTCGGGAACCGAACATGATCCGATATCTCCAAGAGGTGTGGAGCCTACTCTCCCATTTCCCCGAATTTGAGATCATTCAGATTCCTAGATCTGAAAATGCATGTGCCGACCTGCTGTCTCGCTGGCGACCGTGGAGTCAATGGACGCTGAACAAAAATTCCACCTGGAGACCTTGGAGAGACCTAGTATCGCGGAAGCCGACCGAGTGATGCAAGTTGAGGCCGAACCATCATGGTTCGACCCCATCCTGAAGTACCTCAAAGAAGGGTCGCTCCCGACCGATCGAAGGGAAGCTAGAAGGCTAAAACTACAAGCCACCCACTATATGCTAATTGATGACCAGCTCTACAAGCGGTCCTTCTCCATGCCGTTGCTCAGATGCCTCCGCCCATCTGAAGCTGATTATGCCCTTCGAGAGGTGCACGAGGGGATTAGTGGCAACCATCTGGGAAGCCGGTCCCTGTGCCACAAGGTGCTGCGTCAAGGTTACTATTGGCTGACCATGCAAAAGGATGCAGATGACCTTGTCCGAGCTTGCGACCCATGCCAAAGATACTCTAGTATTCAGAGGCTCCCCTCCGCCAGCTTGGTCCCCATTTCCTCCGCCTGGCCCTTTGCCAAGTGGGGATGGACATTCTCGGCCCGTTTCCGCTCGCCACGGGGCAGCGGAAATTTCTATTCGTCGCCATCGATTACTTCACTAAGTGGGTTGAGGCGGAGGCAGTTGCACAAATAACCAAGGCTCGGGCCAAGGACTTCATGTGGAAGTCTATCATCTGCCGCTTCGGCCTCTTGCACACCATCATCACTGACAACGGCAAACAATTCGATAACCTAAAATTTCATCAGTTCTGCGAGGAGCACGGGATCCACCACCACCTTACCTCAGTTGGGCATCCGCAGGCCAATGGAGCAGCCGAAGTAACCAACCGACCTTGCTTCAAGGAATCAAAGCTCGACTCTCCAGAGCCTGAGGCAGGTGGGCAGACAAATTGCACCATGTCCTGTGGGCCTACCGCACCACCCGAGAGTACCCACAGGCGAAACCCCATTCTGAATGGCCTTCGGTACAGAGGCCGTCATCCCCGTGGAGATAGGGCTCCCTTCTCTGCGGGTGGAAAGCTACTCGGAGGAAGCCAGCGATGAGCAGCTCCGCACCAACCTTGACCTGGTAGAGGAGATCAGAGAAAAAGCTCGGATCAGAATGGCTGCCTACTAGCAAAGAGTGGCCCACTACCACGCCTCCAGAGTCAAAGGGAAAGCTTTCTTGCCTGGCGACCTTGTTCTCTGGAAAGCATCTGTCTCCAAACCGCTGGAGCAAGGAAAGCTGGCCCCAAACTGGGAAGGCCCTTACCAAGTAGCGGAGATCGTCGGACCTGGGACCTACAAGCTGCAAGATCTAAGCGGAAGATCCATCCCTCGGACATGGAATTTGGACAATCTTCGTAAGTATCATCAATAGGGTACGCCCTCTACAGGCTCACCTTCTTAAATTTTTGTTGGCACTTGTTTCATAATTTATGACATAAAATCACCACAAATTATATCATCAACAATTGTGAAAAGAAATAGATGCTGCTTACCAATCCTCGGCATGACCGAGTTACCTGTTTAAACAGGGAATCTTCGAACCTCGGCTGGGCCGAGCAACAATTCTTCGAACCTTGGCTGGGCCGAGCAACAATTCTCCAAACCTCGGTAGGGCCGAGCAACAATTCTTCGAACCTCAGCTGGGCCGAGCAACAATTCTCCGAACCTCGGCTGGGAACCTCGGCTGGGCCAAGCAACAATTCTTCGAACCTCGGCTGGGCCGAGCAAATTCTCCAAACCTCGGCTGGGCTGAGCAACAATTCTCCAAACCTCGGCTCGGCCGAGCTATAAGTCTTCGAAACTCGGTTGGGCCTAGTGATGAATCATAAAGCCCCGGCAAAAACCGAAGCATGCGAACCTCGATTAAAGCTGAAGGACTTCCGAACAGTCCCCAGAACTTTGGCCAGTTTAAAAAATGTACACCGTGCAAAACCGCCAACAGACACAAAGTCTGTGCCTTTAGCAAATCCCTAAAGGCCTCGGCAAGCCCTACACGGCCACCACGAACCCCAGACAAAATCGGGGAATCCCCCCTACTGCTAAATCCCCGGACGATATCCCTGTATCTTACTGCCCAAATGCCTATCTCACTCCGCAAAAGAGACCATGACTTAGCGCGTAAGCCAACGGAACCATCCAGGTCCCCATCGGTTCAAACAGAAACGAGCGGTTTTTTCCACTTTTATGAACTGAACAACGATATCATCAGAGAGCAAGAAACTACCAAAAAAGACTTTTTCTTTATTTATTTATTGAAAAGAAAAAAGTATAGAAAAAAAGAAAAATGGCCTTCGCATAGGCCTAACGTCTCCCATCAGGAGCTGTCAAGTCTTCAACACGCCAGGACAGCTCCGCAACTCGCTGGTGGAGCGATGTGATCTCCCCCTTCTACTGGTCTATGACCCGGTGAAGGGCCTCGGCCTCCCTCATGGAGACGACGAGATACTCCTCGACCGCCTTCTCAAGCTGCTCGTGGCTTGCAAAGGCTGATGCCAAGGCCATGCCGTCGACCATCACGACGGAACGGCTCCCCTGGAAGCCCCCACGACCACCATTAACTACACCAGACTCATTGGACGATTGCTCTCCACCCTGAGAAGCCATATCGGGAGCTGTTGAGAGGCTAACCAAAAGGATGGTGAACGCTGGCATCCCTCTCGTTCGTATTTATACCCCTCAGGTGGGTATCTCGATCAGTCGGGTCATAAATACCGACCTATGAGAATTCGCCACATGTTGCCACTTTAGCTGGAGACCACAAGACCCGAAGGGCCGTGCCCCCTCCCAAGGGGTATCGGTAAATGTCGACGAGTTACTCGGGAACCCCTCCTTCTCTAGAAATTGGGTTCCTCCCGATCTGCCGGGCCCTCACGGAGTAAATGCCCTTGAAACTCCTTCGAATTGCCTTAAATCGGCCACCCTTGGAAAATACGAAAAAGAAAGAGCGTCAGCACCTGACGCTGACTCGCTTCCCTCGGAAGTAGCCAAATCATAAATGTTGGGCGTACCCATGCACCTTCCATTCCGCCTTGGCGCTCTCCACCAAATCTTGCAGGAACCAAACATCGGGAATCTCGATGGCGACCAAGTCATCCCTCCGAGTAACTATTCTCCGAACCTCAGCTGGGCCGAGCCATAAATCTCCGAACCTTGGCTGGGTCGAGCAATTGATCTCCGAACCTCGGCTGGGCCAAGCAACAATTCTCCGAACCTCAGCTGGGCCGAGCAACAATTCTCCGAACCTCGGCTGGGCCGAGCTACTATTCTCCGAACATCGACGGGGCCGAGCAACAATTCTCCAAGCCTCGGCTGGGCCGAGCAACTATTCTCCGAACCTCGGCAGGGCCGAGCCATAAATCTTCGAACCTCGGCTGGGCCGAGCAACTGATCTTCGAACCTCAGCTGGGCCGAGCAACAATTCTCCGAACCTTAGCTGTGCCGAGCAACAATCTTCGAACCTCGGCTGGGCCGAGCAACAATTCTCCGAACCTCAGCTGGGCCGAGCTACTATTCTTCGAACCTCGGCGGGGCCGAGCAACAATTCTTCAAACCTCGGCAGGGCCGAGCAACAAATCTCCGAACCTCGGCTACGCCGAATCATGAGTCTCTGAACCTCGGCAGGGCCGAGTAATAAATCTCTGAGCTTCGGCCAAAGTAAGGAACTATCAAACAATCTCCAGGGTTCCACCGAATTCGGGCAGCCTATGAGCCCCGGCTAGGTTGGATAGCACGAAATCCTCAGAAAACTACGAGCGATATCCCTGCGCCTCGTTTCATCGCCAACAACAACTCTCGGCACAAATGAAAAAAAAACTAGGGGAAAGAACAAAACTTCCTTTATTTCATTAACATCGAATCAAATTACAACCGCCTGAGAGGCATTACAAGTGCATTGAAATGCATGAAATAAAAATGGGTACATAACTCGGGAAAACTACTCCAAGCAGCTTCGGGCGACTATGATGCTTCGGCATCCGGTCCAATAAATCAGGCAAGCCACGGGCCAGTCAGCTCGAGCTGATAATGAGCAGACAACATGGCCAACCGTTGCGACCAGCTTTGGTTAATAATGATATCTCGGCGACCCAACCGAGATATCAGAGAAATCAGAAAGGGCGGACAGACTTTTGTCCCAAACCACCCAACCGAAGGGCCCCCCGACGAGGTAGGAGGAAGATCGTGGGCCCTGATACCAGGGCACTCCCCCAAATCTAGTGTGTACAGCTAGCCATTGCCCAAGTCGAAAGGCAATGTACTAGCGGACGACACACCATCACCCCCTCCTCACGTGGCAAAAGATTCCTTGGGCGGACGAGCCCAGGGATCCGGGCCAGGGGAGGAGGAGAAATTCATGCAAGCCATGGGGAGCACGCGTGGACTTCCTACCCTACGTCCCGAAGGGTGAACCGCAAAGGTCACACAGGAAGCGTATATGTGCGCTCTCCATGCGATCTCTGCGGACCTCCTATGCGCTCTCCATACGATCTCCGGAGCTCCTTTCTTGAGGGCAAGCCACCCCACAGCAGGTCCTTCATCACCCCAGTTGTCCGGAGGACAAGGATGACTTGCAGGAGGAAACTTGGTCCTCCCACTCTAAACCTCAGAGAGACAGGCATCACGAGTGTCTTCATGATTCTCAGAAAAGAAAACTTCGGGATGGCCCAACACAGCCCTCCTTCCCCTTTTATGGGTAGAGACAATCCGGGAACAGCTATTAGAAAGCCCCGAGACTCAGAACGCCAAGCCCACGCCACCACATGGCCTCCTGAAAATGAAAACAGCGCCCCCCAATGCATTCCAGGCGCGTCGCCCAAGCCATGATGCATGTCAAAAGATTACCTCTGATCCCGGATCACGAGCTTTGAATGCAAAAAATCATCCGCCGATCTTGCAGATATTGGCGGATCTGGAGGATCGTCCTACGAAAACGACATCCTTCAATGGCAAATGAGCACTTACGCCACACGCCAAAGCGACCTGTGTTGGAAAAGGTCGACACAGCAGAGGTTCGTCAGAAAGTGCAGGGCGACCTTTTGCTTGCCGCAGAGCCGTACCACCTACTTCGGTGAAATGAAAATCGATCTACCTCGGAAAAGACAAAACACTGACAAGGGTAATAAATAGATGCGAAGGCAAAACCCTCTTTTGACCAAAAAGAATAAAAGGATGATAGCGAAGGTTCGACAAACCCCCATGTTCGGGGGTGAACTCCCTTTTCGTTGAGGGCGCGATCTCAGTTTGGCCACTAATAAGACGGACTACCTCGGCCCTAGCCGAGCTACTTTTCCCTCGGCCCTAGCCGAGCTATTTTGTCCCTCGGCCCTAGTCGAGCCACATCATTCTTCGGCCCTGGCCGAACCACTACGTCATTCGGCTTAAGCCAAGTTAAATCATCTCTCAACCCCCACCTTTTGTACCAAGCTGCGTTGTCACTTGACTCTCGACAGGACTATCCCTATGCCTTGGCCTCGACTAAGATGTTCCTTCCAGAAAAATGAACCAAGCAGCACTCGCAGTTGGGACGAAGATTTAAGACAAGAAGTCATCCAAGGGAGACAAACAAATGAAAACAACTGACACGTTTATTGATTTCCGATCAAACAACAAAACCAAAGAAAGAGAAAATACATATGAGCCCCCAAGGGTCAAGGCTTGGGATCAGACCCGGCGTCTCCTGCGGCAGCACTAGCGGGAGCGTCGCTTGGCCCCCCCTCCTCAGCGGTATCCCATCGGGATACCTCGGCGGTGATGTCAACTCCCAGAACAGCTTCGAGGTCGATGTCAGAAATCTCTCCATACTCGTCTCCTCGGCCCCTGTGGTGCGTGTCTCATGATACTCGGTTCCAAACAAGACATGTCCAGGTCAGGATAGGTCCAAGCAACCTTAGCCCGCGCCTCCTCTTCGCCGAGCTGGAATGCATCGGCGTAGGCCACCCTACGTTTGTTGGCAAACTTGGTAGAGTTCTTGTACTCCTCCACCGCTGAAGAGGCCCGCACGTTTGCCTTGGCTAATTGCTTCTCCAATTCGGAGATCCTTCGGTGCCTCGAGGCCGCCTCCTCTCCGAATGCCGCCAACCGCTCCTGAAACTCCTGGCCCATCTTGTTCAACTGCAGACAAAGAGCCAAGTAAAGCGGAAGCCAAAAAATCAAAATGGGTTAAACAAATAGCGCCCTACCTGCTCGCCCTGCCGAGCTAGCTCACCCTCCAACACTTGGATCCTATTAAGAGCCCTAGACTTAGCCGATTGCTTTTGGCAAAGGCTCTCTTTTAGCTCGTCCACCCGGGACTGTGTGTCTCCAATTTCTTGATGGGCGAAGTCGAGCTCGTCAGATAGTCGGCAGCTCGTTCATCCGACCACTTTAGCCGATCCTTTGTGTCGGCGAGCTCTTTATTCAGACGGGTGAGGTGGTCCTGCTGCCGCCGACACTTATGCTCTTCCTCCTCGAGCCTTTTGCTCCAGTTGCCTTTATCTTCGGCATGGCTGGCTTTCAGCTGGTCCCACCTCTTATCATAGAACTGTTGCATATAATCGACCTGCTCTCGTGCTCCGCCTTGGTCTGAGATAGCTCCAACTGAGCTTCTCAGACTGTTCGGGAAGCCTTGAAGCTCACTGACCTGTGTAGCAAGTTGAGAGGCTCTTTCCCTCTCAATTCCAAGAACCCTGCAAGCCTCCTCGAGCTATCTCTGAAAGACCACCAGGGCTCGGGAGAGTTTATCTGTAGAATCTACCCTTTCCTTGAGATGACCGATCTCTGACGGGCCCAAGCCCAAGCTCCAACAACCAGATGCAAGCGCCATTTCAGCGCCCTCATGATCAGGGCATTCTGCAAAAAGGATCACGCACATAAAAAATACAGTCGAACTAATTGACTAAAGACCCTACTTCGGTGTGGCGACTTACCCGAGACGCATAATCCATGGCAATCCTTGTAAGGGTAGAATCGTCGATCTCGGAGAGAAGAAAGCCTCATTCGGCACCCCGGTGTGCCTAAAGGCTATCTCGATAAGGTCCTCCGGATGATTCCCTTCTGTCAAGGAACCCTCTCCCCCTTGGAACTTAGACTGCATCAAAGCGGAGAACATGGCACTCACCTCCGGGTCACATGAGTGGAAGTCTGCGCTCAGGGAGCCAATCTGGGAACCCGCGACCCATGAGGCCCTCGGTTGGCCAGCCTCCTCCACCAGGGCCCTCATCTGAGGAGCCTCGGGCATTCGCCTCCGGTGAGGGAGCCCGGTCCGAACGTCCTCATCGCTCGACGGCTCCCCTCCTTCTCCTTCTGCCCCTCCATCTCCTTCTCCCCCTCTTCTGCTTCTGCCTCCTCGAACATTCCCCTGACAGACTCCTCGGGAGCTTCGGCTTCCCCCGGGGCCTCCTGTGCCTCGGTGGAAGGCCCCTCACCAGCAAGCACCCCACGAGGTTCGATCGATGGTTCGGTAGGTTCGACCACCCCTTCGTCGCCTGGTGGCTCTCCTGCCAGCAGCCCAGGCCGAATCTCGGCAACCGTAACCACTTCTCCCGCTTCGAGCGAGGTGGAGGTCGCTCCCACCTCCGCCTGTAACCTCTCCGAGTTACCGGCCTCCAATGAGGGAGACTGAGCCGCCTCACCCGTGGGGGCCCCAAGTGCACCGGCGTTGCTCCCTCGCCGTCGTCGGACAAAACGACAACAGGTGGGGAGGAAATTCTGGTAGCCTCCTCTGAAACCCCTGCGGCATCCCGATCTTTGCCTCCGGACAGCCCCTCCTCCGGCGCCAAAAGATCATGCACCGCCGGAACTCCGATGCTTTCGCCCCGCGGTGACGAGGAGTGCCGATCATCACCGTCTTTCATGACCCCCCTAGGGCGGGAGCTAGAGGGGCGAGACCTCTTCTCGGCTCGATGCTTGCTGCTGGAGCCGGATCTCCTGCGGTGCTTTCCTAGCTCCTCCCTCATTTGGTCTGCGAGCGCCGACCTTTTGGCTGCAAGGGCAATATGATTCGCCTATTAGTTCGCACAAAAATCGAAAATGGAGCCACATTAAGATATCGGCTGTGAAGTGATACTCACCGCGAGGATCGATGGGGCTCAATCCGGCCGCAAAGAGAGCGTCCTCTGATAGAAGGACACTGGCTGGAAGCGCTCGACTGTTGCGCAACACGATCAGATCCCTTTTCTCCGACTTGGTTAACTCAGGGTGCGCTTCTGAATCCTTTGCGTACTGTCCCCACACCCAAGGGAAATCCGAGCCGATATTCCCCTTGACTACGAAGAATCGCGACTTCCACTCCTTTATCGACGACGGATTATCGGAGATCATCTTGAAGGATCTCCGGGGGCCGATGTAGGGCCACTCTGAGGCCCTCCCGGAGACCAGATTGAAAGACACCCTGAACATCGAGAGGGTCATGGTCACTCCAACACGGTTGCACAATAAGATGAATCTGATGAGCTTACGCCAACTGTTGGGAGCCACCATGGTAAAGCATATATTATAGAACTTCATCACCTCCCACACCAGCGGATGAAGAGGAAACCTAAGGCCTGCCCTCAAACTTTCCTCGTAGCAGAATGCTCCGTCCCCCAATCCGAATGTTACCCTATCCTCAGCCGTCGGAAGCGACAAGGTAACATCCCGGGGATCTTGTACAGACGGCGTATCCGCTCCAGGTCCGCCAAGGTCACTTCCGAAGCTTGATCACTCGGACTTACCATGTCTTCAATCGCAAGAGACGCTGAGCAAGATCGCTATGGAAACGGAAAGACGAAGTTCCCCAAGGGAAAGCGAAAGAGCGCTTCAAATAGGGATGGCACCGCCACGACTCCATTTTTCCCAAGGAAAACCGCCTCAGGGTGAAGATGAGGCGTCTCAACCAAGGCATCCGGAACCGCCACCACGGGCACCGTAAAAATTGAGATCTCCTACGTGGCGCTTCCTCAGTCGCTGCCTTCGCCCCTAAGGAACGATGGATCCACCTCGAAAAGGCAAGACGGCCCCACGACATTAATTAGGGCATCATTGCACAGGCTGTCAAATATGCATCCCCCATTCAGATTGTGCCACCTAAGTCTATACTCCCTACGCCCGAACCTACGCTTTGAACTAGGAAGTGAGGGGCATATGTTGAGGGGTAAAATTGCCATTACATTGATAACCGTGCGAAGGGGCTAAGATCAGCCCCATCCCCTTGCCCGCTACATTACGCCCATGAAGAACGAGCTAACTAATATGGTCCAATGGGTCGAGCAACCCATAGCTCAGTTTCCCTGAGCTACCCAAAGCTCGGCTTCCCCGAGCTACTCATAGCTCGGCTTTCCCGAGCTACCCATAGCTCGATTTGCCCGAGCTACCCATAGCTTGGGCTCCCCGAGCTACTCATGGCTCGGCCTCCCCGAGCTACTCATAGCTCGGCTTCCCCGAGCTACCCATGGCTCGGCTTTCCGAGCTTCCATAGCCCGGCCTCCCCGAGCTTCCATAGCTCGGCTCCCCCGAGCAATCCATGGCTCGACACACACCTCCATGGAACCCAACGTGGGAGAGCCCAGGCCTATCGTAACAGAATCCCAAACAAAGAATCATATCGAGGAGTGGTCTAGGATCTAGAATAACTGCCTGGGACCTACGCATTTGTCAGATCTCAGGCCATCAAAGAGCTCTCCCAGCCGTCGATCCATCAACGAACAAGATACGGGTCCCACTGGCCTTACAACAGCTTGATTCGAATCATTTCCATATCCTAACAATCTTCGAACCTTTCAGAAGGCACTCAAGATCCAGGTGATTACCTATAAATATGACATTCCCAGATTCTCTCAGGTATGCACTTACAGCTCCTGGCTCACTCTCACACTCACTCACTCTCTTTCACCTTCACTGCTCGTCGGCGTTCCCCCAGAGCTCCCGATTGGCCATCCCTGGAGGGACTCCCCAGAGAGATCCTTCTCCTCATTTCTGTTGATCGTCGATCCCCACTGACTTGAGTGTCGAAGGGTCTTCCGTGGAGAGCCACCCCCAACGCCTCTCGCGTGAGGACTTCTGTGCAGGTCCGCCCAGGAGGAAGCCCAGGTCAGGAGACCGACTGCGCCCGAGTCGGAGGACAGATCCCAGTGGCAACATATATATATATATATAGCCAAGAAGAAGAATAACTCCAATGGTTTATTTTAGGCGTGCTAGTAGCTTCATGATGCATGGTTCTCGATCGCATTCATGTACATCTCTCAAGGGAACTTGATCGGGTAGACTGGTTGTCTATTTGGGTAGAAGAGCCCAAAATTTTGCTCCGGTCCCTCTGGCTTCTGGTTCTCATTAAACATCTCAAATACGTAGGTCTCTATTGCCGTTCCAGGTCTCCTTGGCGTCCCATGACCCACATGGTCTATCAAATTCTGATTGTAGGTCCTTGCGTTGTCAACACTAGCTCCAAGTGATCCACCAGCAGATGGCCAGCCGCTCTCTGACACCACGATCGGCGCATTAATATTGGACCCTCCGATCTTCTCCATTGCCACGTGAAGTGCATCCACCAATGTATCGAAGAGGTTCCGATAGTTATACGGTCAATCTTGTATGCCTGGGCTTTGGGAAGTAAACGTGGCATAGTCGGTCCCGATATGGTTCGGATCGCCAACGTAATGTCTGTAGGTGTACAAGTTTACTAAGAGGGGAGCTCCATTGCTGGCCAAAAACTGAAGTATTGGTCCAAACTGTGCTGCAGTGCCAGAAGGGAATCTACTAGATGAGGGAGGAGAATACTGCTCGAGGACGTCACGCCCAGTGCCAATCGAAGTTGAGACTTTGATTTGGTCTTGTAGGCCTGCCGATCGAGGACAAAGCAGAGTGCATGTTTCTCATGGCAGGGAGCACGTACTGGCCGGCTTCATCTCCAGGGAACGCTTGGTTGCCAACTGCAATGTATTTGAATGAAACATCAGGGGAGCAGGCCTTCACATTTCTCTGCACCCAGTCATTGGCTGCCGAGGGCTTGACGCTAGTGATTGTAGATCGGCGTTGGGGACGTCTAGCATCAGTTGGATGTTGGAACCCCTCCCTGAGGGCCTGAAGAACTGCTTGGTTTGGATACAAAAGCCTCATTGCCCGGATGTTCTTGGATTTGTAGAGCTCCACTACTTCATTGGGTGGAGGCAGGTTGTCTCCTTGGGTTCCATAAACAACACCAATAACGCGGGCTGCGCCGCTGAAACAAAACGAGTAGTTAATTAGGCTCTTAATTACTTGTATATGTTTGGCACGATTAAACGAAAAATTTTGGTACGTAGCTATGAAGAAAATAGCATACTTTGCAAATGAGGATATCCACTTTATTTAGATACTCTAACAAGGTTCTTTCACCCTTCACTTCCTTCAGACATTCAGAAAACTCAGGCCTCTCATTATAATTGGGAACTTAAGAAGCATGATTTGCAAAGTGCACCTCTACTTTTTATTATTTTCTTTGCTAATTCACCAATGTTTGTTTATTATTTATGTTGGCCCTGTTTTCTATCACAGCTATAATATAACCTAAAATTCATCAGTCAGAGTTTAATGCTTTGATTGCTTTGCAGTCTTATCAATCATCTCTAATCTTTAGTCTCAAATTTATTTCAGATAATTGGAATCAGGAGGCTTACAAAAATGTGGGTCGTGGATTATAAAGGTGTTACAGTTGATATTTAAGCAGGATCAGGCTTCAGCAGAAGTTAGTTCAGGTCTAATTTAATAGTACAAAAATCAGGCCAAGGTTGAAAAGGGAAACGTCTCATCATTGATCTGAAACATCATAGCATTAAAAGAAACCCAAAGAATCAGTATCTAAAAGCTAACAAGTATGAGCATGGAGAGAGTTTCATCCACTTTCAAAAAAAGCAGGACCACGTAGCTCAAGCAAGTGGTTTTACTTTTGCGCTAACTAAATTGTGTAAAAACGATTTAAATGACTCATTATTTTGAGAAAATAAGTTATTATTTACAAATACTAACTACATATTATACCCATCCCTAGCCAGTATGCCCTTGTACCTTTAAAAACTTGATCCTTGCCTTTATGTAAATTCAAGATAATGAATAATGTTTCTTCCTGAACTTTGTGAGAAAATCCATCATCAATCAATCCTAAGAGTTGGCATGAACCTAGAGAGCATTAGGCAGGCAACTTTCACAAACTACCAGTCCTTTCATTCTTCTAGTCATTGTCTAAGAAGTTTTGTTAAGTCCCAATATAAAGGTCCACATTGAGTTATTTCTTAATGGAATTATGTTTAAACCACTTTTTGATTCAGCATGACATTGTGCACATTAAAAAGACATATTTGCCAATGTCCTTCTATCATCCCAAAATGAAAATTATTTTGTGCAGTTACGCACGAGCATAAAAAGGCAAGCTGAACATAAATGAAAAGAATGCATTTACCCAGAAAAGAAAGAATGAAAAAATTAATGACAATAAGAAACCTACAGAAGTATAATTATTGTCCACTGCATTTAACATATTTTTGTAGCACAAGCTGGACAAGCTCAATAAACTTACCCCCAAGGAATGATGATTGAACTACCAAACCAAACAATGCAACATAAGCACTAGGTGGGACGAACAGCTCTCCACAAGCACATCCAAGATAATACTCTTTCTCTCCACATACAGGAACATAACTTACAATGAACTTTCCTACAAAGTTTATAAAATGGAACAGATCAGCATAAAAAGGAAAACAGGAAGCAAAATAACCAGGTAAGAATAATATCAACTCACAATCTCATAGTTTTATAAGGACATAATTAATTTCACCAATAATATCTATGACTACATAAAGAACTATAAGAAATAAACAAGTCTTCTTTTGGGAAGGAAAAGAAAGTGAAAGAAAACAAAACAACATGGCACAACTGCACCAAAGAATGTGTAACTATGTAACAAAACATGGCCAAAACATGTGTAATTTTGTATACCTACGGCTCAGGCCTTGAAGTCAATACTATTTTCCATGTGGATCAGCACTTCAGTGGATAGTTTGTTCTGACCAAATAATCATAGCATCCACTAACGAACCAGCACATTCTTTCTGACTCTCACCAAAAAAAATACATGAAATAGAGCCTTAATTATGAAGCAGTCTTTGAATTTAAACAACTTAATCAGTCAAAACCAATCAAAATTATCCTTGCGATTGCATTGATAATATAAATCATCCTAACATGTCGGTCATCATAGTGACCTCTTTCAACCATTGATGTTCCCAGATCTTGAACAATTATATCAGCATGAGGTACCAGGTAGACTAACTTCTTTCTTTCTTTACACTTGAAGAGGGCTTTCCAACAATGCCCCATAATTGTTGACTCTTCATTGGGACCTGGGTACTAGTAGCCTTCAACAAACAGCTAGCAAATATTTTCCACGATTACTAGACTGTTAAGATTTTGGGGCTGGCATTAAGGATATTCCCTAAACATCTGCCAACCTAAGAAGGCCACCTACATATGCATTGTTTCAGCTTGATATTTTTTAAGATAATTTTCTTATGTGCTGCAATTTGAGTATGTTCTTAAGTAATGTTGATTCTAACCCATTTTTCATTTTACATTCTTTCATAATTTTCATCAAGCTTCTTCAGTTCCAGGCAAAAAATCTACTTTCTTATTTATGCAAGGCAATTTTAGAAGTTGCCTACAATAGATGTCAGGGTCTTCAGGACTGCAAGCACTTCTATTGCTTGCAGTCCAGAACTTGATCACAGAAAAGCCTACAACAAAATTTGAAATTAGGGGCAAAAGACATTCAGTAAGAATCTTCTTTTGTGACAAGAAAGTCCTTGAATTGAAATGAATTCGTGGTCTTCGATCTGGCCAAACCCCCCACGACCGTAGTAGACAGGACAAAGGAGGTCCCAAATAGGAAAGTGACATGGTTTTCGGAAGATTAAATCCATCCTAAACTCTCAAAGTATTTTGAAAAAATAAAAAATAAAAAGATAAGCATCTCAACGACTGGTGGTTGTGAAATCACATAGAAGTCTAAAATAAAAAACGCAAAGGTTTAGGATAACCAGAAAAAAAAAAAAAGAGATCACATCAGCAATAGGAAAAAACCTCTACCTTCACATCGGCATCAAACACAAATTAATGCAAGCAATCCTAAAAACCAAACCACATCTCTGAAAGAATTGGATAGTAACTGTATTTTTCCTTCATCTTGTGAGCCAAAGAGCTTAAAAATAAAGAACCTACGAGTTAGAAGTTGTGAGCTAAAGAACCAGTGTGACTGCAGTTGAAGTCAAAAGCTTGGAGATGCGAGAGAGAGAGAGAGATCTCCAAGAGTTCAATTTAATACCTTTGAAGGAGCTCGATCTCTTCTGCTCTTCTTCACTTTGAGGAATACTTCCGGAATAACTACCAGTTTCGCGAGAAGGTTTCAAGGAGAAAAGGCGTCGACAAAATGAGAGAAGAGGAGAAACGATTCCAGAGCTGGGAAGTGGTGCAGATGGTCACAAGGCCTCGCATGTGCGACGAAGTTCTCGAGCAGGCTATCTGCGTCCAGAAGCAGGGGACATCCCACAGAGCGGGCACGAGTGAATCGGAGAGAAGGGCGAAACGGAATAGCGGAGGAAGGAGGCTCCAAGCTGCGGCTAGGGCTTCACAGAAGGCATCGGGGAGGAAGGAGGCTCCGAGCTGCGGCTAGGGCTTCACAGAAGGCACCGGGGAGGAAGGAGGCTCCGAGCTGCGGCTAGGGCTTCACAGAAGGCACGGGAGAGGAAGGTGGTTCGGTTGCAAGCATATATATCGATATATGACGACGCTTTTAAGCGTCGTCGTGTGTCGACGCTTTTACAAGCGTCGGCAAAATTTAATTAGACGACGCTAATAAGCGTCGTACTATGGCGACGCTTTAAAGCGTCGGCAACGTTATTTATATGCCGACGCTATTAAAAAGCGTCGTCGGTCTGCGCTATTTCCCAACGCTCCACCCTAGCGTCGGGAAAAAAGGGTTGCAAAAATGAATTTTTGTTGTAGTGATAGCGTACGTAGGATGTATCGGCTAGTTATTAAATAAATGGCTCGATCTATGCTCAACTGGTGTCTTGAGTCACAGCTAGCTAACGGCCAGCTCTAGAAGAGCTTGCAAAAATTATGTATAGGCTCAGGCTCAGGCTCAAATAATAGATATCACACCCATAAGTTTCCTAGAAAACTTATGGGACTCACAGGCCAAGGCGGCGCATGCGTGACTCAAGCTCAAAATGAGTTTGAACACCCACACGGCCACACCACATGACCAACGTGACTTCTCTTTCGCTCCGACTAAATTACATTTACGGTGCCGCGTTCAAGTAATTAGATTAGATACTATCTGCAAGAGATGACTGCTGAAAGATTAAAATATGTACAGCCATAAAATCTCTCACAAAATCTTGGATTGTCTATTTTAAAAATAATTTGACTCTTTAAAAAAAAACACACACACATTCAACTGCTTGCCTGTTTAAGTGGCTGAAATTTCATGGTAAAAAATTTCTTACAGATAAAATAAAAGATTCTACATATAAAAACGAAACATAAAACTTTTAGATAGAAATGACATGCGATGAGATAGAATGAGACATGCCACATCCTATCCTCATTCTTTTTAAGCCTTTTGTGTCCATCCCTATCTCCACCAATAAAATATTTGCTATGCTTAAATTCTGAAAGAAAGAAGAATGAAGCTACTAGATATGACAAGTAAAAAATGCATATTTGTTGGCTATAGCTCAAAGTTCAAAGGCTATCAGTTGTACGGCTTGAAGAAGAACTCAATCCTCATTGGATGGGATGTCGTGTTTGATGAGAATGCTTCTTGGAATTGGAAGCAAGAAAGAGTTGAGAAAAATTATGTTATTATTATTGAAGAAGAAGAAAATTTAGCAAGTGAAGATCCAAGTTCATCACAATCAAGTCCAAGTTCAAGTCCACCGACATCTCCCCGGCCTTCACCAAATTCAAGTGTAAGTGCAAGCTTACCTTCACGAAGTTCAAGCTCTAATTGGAGGAAGACAAAAGGTTTGAGTGATGTTTATGCAAGATGCAACTTTTGTGTCCTAGAATCTGAAAATTTTGATGAAGCTATCAAGGAAAAAGATTGAAAGAAAATAATGGAAAAGGAGAACAAAGTTATTGAGAAGAACAATGCATGGAAGCTAGTTGAAAGACCACAAGAGGAGTAGGTTATTGGTGTAAAATGGATTTTCAAAGTGAAGTTGAATTCAGATGGTTCACTTAATAAGAAGAAAGCAATATTAGTGGCAAAAGGGTATGCACAACAACATGGAATCAACTTCAATAAAACATTTACACCGATTGCTCATTTAGATACCATTAGAATGCACCTTACGACGGCGGGTACGATGCACCGAGGACAGAAGTGGCGACTACGGTGGAGACGAGGATCTGGAGGTTGGTAGTGGCGAGGGCAGCGTCGAGGTTTTGCATGGCAGGGAGGACGTAGTTGGTGAACTCCTCGGGAATGACCTCGTTGCCAGCGGTTATGTAGCTGAAGCTGGCGCCAGCCTGGGCATGGGGAACTACGTTGGTTTGGACCCAGCCATTTTACACCAATAACGGCCTTAGCCTTACCTTAGCGCGTCGAAGGGGATCTCGAGCCACCTATTCAAGAGAGAGGTTGAGAGACGTGATGTGCATGAGACCGAGCCACGCTCGCCAATTATCTAATCAGGGATATTGAAGATAAGTCATTTCGGGACCCATGAACACTCACTGCCAATGCAAAGTCGGGAATCAGCCGCCTTTTTAAGATAGATAACCGCCACGGGAAAGAGCTCGTCTTTATCAAATTGACGCTTATTAATATTATATGAAACTCATTCTTCCGCTTATCCGATAAGCTGGGTTTTCCCTTCCTTTCTTTCTTGTGCTCGCTCTCTCCTGTCATGCATCATGGCTGGGTGGAACACGAAGACATACATCCTCTATTTTTGCTAAGATTTAGATATCACTAGTTGAGTTAGTTGGTATTCTTTTCTTACTTTTCCCTGCCTGGATTCCGAAGATGAGTCAAGTTTCAGAACTTGGTTTTCTTTATAACGACCATGAAGGTTTTGAACATCTAACTGAAAAACTGCCCATCCGCTGCTATGAACAGAATGTATCTAACATTGGTTATTTTAGCAATCGGAGAAAATGTTTCATCATAGTCTACCCATTTTCCCAAAAAAGCTACCAAACGTGCTTTGAACCTCTCTATTGTGCCATCTGCCTTATGCTTTACCTTGGAAATCCATTTGCATCCAACAACTTGAGGCTAATTTCCCCAACTCCAGGTCTTGTTTTTCTTTAATAAAAGAATTGATTCCTGCATTGCCTCTAGCCAACATTTTTGTTTTGAGTTGATGCTTTGCGGTTTTTTGATAGAAAAAATAGAAGTTACACGATGATTTCTGAAAAAAGCTCAATAAGATGCATGCCAAAATTCTCAAGGAGGTCAAGCAAGTAGACCTAGATCCAAGCGAAAGTAGAGAAAGTCAGGGTTGGGGAGGGCTGTGAAGGACATATAGGAGAAGGAATCTCCCCCCCAAAAATGAAAACAGTTCCTCATGAATTTGGTGGTAGACGACAGGACTCCTACTGGGCCATAAAAATCCTTCTTCTCGTCCCCACTGAAGGAAAGGCTTCTTTCGCTTCTTCCTATCCAGGGTCAGAGTCTTCTGCAAGCAAAAGAGGATTTCCTAAAAGAAAAGAAATCGTGTGCGCAAGGGCATATCATGAAATAAGTGAAAAAGTGAGTATCCATGGGTACTACAGCTCGACACAAAAGCCCTACACTTTGTCCTCCCGGCAAAAGGCACGAAAGATCAGTCTTAGGCGCCCAACTGCTCTCTTCATTATAGGAAATATGATAAAGGAGAGCCGGTAGAACTCGGAAATACGGAAAGGCGAAGGGGGAAAGCGGAGAAGGAGAAGATGGGAGTATCGACATAAGGAGCAGGCTACGAGGCGTCAACCTTAACAACCATCACCAACGAAAGCCAATATATATGTTTGCGGGCTAAGCCTATTAAGACAGCCCGATGAGCATCGAAGTCAAGAACGTTGTTTATTATCCCCTTTCCTTATATCTTCTTTCTACCAAGCGAGATTGAGAGATGAAGCGGGCAAGCAACATCGTGTATTTAAATAAGGAGTGCAAGTAGGTTAGATCATAAGGAGAAGAACTCATAAGAGAGTAAGAAGAAACAGATAGAGCAAAGGAAGGCCTAGCAACGCAGGTCAAGTCTTGGCTTAGTAGACTCAACAGATCATAGCTCGGAAACAAGACTTGGAAAGGCACTGAGCAAATACCAGTATCTGCCTTAGATGGATTTGATTGATTTCCACCCTTGAATCTTAGATTAAATGATACTTTTCCCCCTTGATTGAGTTCTTCCGACTTCCTTATTGAACTTGAAGACTGCTCAACTCCTAGCTTAACCCAGAACAAGACTATATAAGACAAGCATCAATGCCCGGCCCCAGTTAAACAAAACACCCTACCTTTGGCTCAGGATGGGTCCTGACTTCAAGTATGTTGCTAGTTCAGAATCCAAAAATCTTGATGAAAGCATTGATGCTGGCTTAAAGTCCTAAACAAGGCTAGACACGAACATGAATATCAGTACCTGGGTTAGGCTCAACAGATCTTGTTGGGTCAAGAGATCTTGGTGATTTGGAAGGAGAAGAAGAAGGATCGAAAGTAGGCGTGGAACACATCAACAATTCCAACCTAGAAAAGTTCAGGATCTCCTATAGGCTATACAAGAGAAGCATATCTTGTCTCAGAACTAGGCAACTAATAAGGAATAAAGAACAAAATAGAAGAGAAGGGATTGCATCGCTTCTTTCTCGTTCCAGGGCAGGAGGACTTATTTTTCACTATTCTAAGATAGGACTTTCTTACCGCTCTTACCGTTGCTTGAATCCTTCTTTTCTAACCAACCGATGTTGATGTTTGAGATCCGAACCAAGGCATTCCATCTGATATACATACTTGGTATCACCCTATGAAGCAAAGTCAGACAAGGGAGAAAGACATGGAATTGATAGGGAACCGTAACCAAGTGGCTAAGGCAGAAGTATGCAAAACTTCTATTCGTCGGTTCGAATCCAACCGGTTCCTACAGTGCCATTCCATCCATCCTTTTGTTATATTGTAAGTGGATATAAAGCGAAAACTTGAGAATTTATGGAGTTAAAGTTGCATATATATGGACAAAAATAAGCCTTCCTGATTCCAGTTTCATTCATTTATACCAATGATATCCACACTAAAGATGAGGGCCTTCTTTCTTTTTCAGTTCATATCAGCCTGAATGAGGAAGTGGAGTCAGCTTCGTTAATAAACTGGGCCAAAGATCTGACAGAGGTTGACTTGCTGGCTTTAGAGCTGCCAGCTCCGTAGTTGATTGCTAACCAGAGGATAGTGAAAGCCAATATTCCTATTCCTGCTTGTGTGCTTGTTTGCTAGTCTTCCAGTTCCTATTACGAGATGACCTCGGCTCAAGCTGACCCCACTCACAAGCCAGCTCCATAGTTGACTGCTAACTAGAGGATAGTGAAAGCCAATATTCCTATTCCTGCTTGTGTGCTTGTTTGCTATTCTTCCAGTTCCTATTACGAGACGACCTCGGCTCAAGCTGACCCCACACCGAAAGTCGTCAAGCAGTCTTGGGCTCCATCAATTAGTGAGGGGGAAGCCAAAACCTGTTGACGATTAAAAATTTCTTAATTATTCATATCTTCTCTCAAACGATATCAAAATATCTCCAACTAACAACTCTATATCTCTATATGAATTTAATTAATTGGAGACTCATTACGTACTTTAAATTTTCTAAAAATCATATTAATCATGGTAAAGTATCTCTACTTTCTCTTAACTAATGGTGTTTAATTCTAGTTCTAAAATAACAAATCACCTCTCGGTCTCATTGTAATTCAATTGATCAAATAATAAATTGTAATAATTAATCATAAGAAATAATAAATCACCTCTCGGTTTCATTGTAATTCGATTAATCAAACAATAAATTATAAACATTAATCACAAGAATAAAATACTCAATCATGAAAATATTAAAAATAAAATAACTAATAAAATAAATTGTGTGTTCATTGATAGATTACATCAATACTCTAGAAAAAGAAATTAGTTCATAATAAAAGCGAAAAGAAACTTATGTTTTTCATTGGAAGCAATTGATAGTTTTGACTCCCCTTCATTGGAAGCAATTGATAGTGTTTGACTCCCCAAAAGCTATCCCTGGATAAATGTACAAGATAACATTTATGCAGGGATAGCTAAGGGAATAAATACCTTTTTAAAATTATAAATCTGCTATCAAGGGATAACTTTAGTTGTTCTTGGGTTTCCTAAGGAATAAGTTAAGGGGATAACTCATGGGTTATCCCCTCTAATTAAACTTTTTTAGACATATCCCTTCTAGTAATAGCTTTTGGGGATAAGAGGAGATATTCCTATATTATCCCCCCTTATCCCTATTTCAAACACTTATGCAGCTTCAGATCCTCTCTCGTTAAAAAAACTCTAAATAAAAGTCTCCGGCTCTCTCTCTCTCTCTCTATTCTCTCCGTTAAATTTAACCAGATGCTTCTTTTTATACTTAGAAGAAATCGTAGCTGGATGAATACAATGCATCGCCTGTGGATGGATAAGGATAGAATTTTTTTTTCAATTAAAATATGGTGTTGCCGTCTTGAAGACGCGTTGAAAACGCTGGAGCTGCCACCGCTTTAAAATAGTTTGTTACCAGATCACCGCTTGAACGCTACTCTTCATCGCGTGGACTCTGGAATTCTGCTGCCAGCTCATCAAATGGAGTTCCTGCTTTCATGTCGAGTCTTCATCTGTATGGAGTTCCGTTGGAAGCTGGAGATGGTGTTGGAAACGATTTAAAAAATGTTGGAGTCCCACTTAGGGATGACAATTTTCCTGTTTAGCCGTTTACCCGGCCGGTACCATTCTTAATGGGTCTCCTCGGTCTCAATGGCTTAACGGGTAACATGAATTTTCGTTAACGGCTAAACGGATAAATGGTACGGGACGGTATTCTTTGCCTCATCCCCGTTTACCCATCCCCGTCTCCGTTAACTTTAATATAATATATTAAAATTTAAATATATATATATATATATATATATATATATATATATATTAATATATTAATATATTAATATAATAAAAATTAAAAATATAAAAAATATATAATCTTGATTCTTGCTCTTTCTTCTTTCACGTAGCCGATGTAAAGTTCTAAACCAAAACCAGACAAGAACCTAGCTCTATTAGTCTATCGTCTATCTTCGTCAATCGTTGTTCTATCGACGCCCTCCAATACCTTTGTCTTCCAAAAGAATCTCTTATATATGGAAAAACGGATATCCAGTAAGTACCCGTTTATCTAGCCGGGTATCCCCGTTCCTGCTCCATTAACTATAACGGCTTAACGGACAGGGAACGGGGATATTTTTTTAAACGGAAATGTGACCAATATAGACCGTTCGGAACCATCCCCGGCCGTTGCCATCCCTATTCCCGTTGCCACCATCAAGTCCTATATTGAAATTACCTTGCCGATGCCACCTCATCGCGTGAAGGAGTCCCTTTGCCGCTGCCAGCTCACGTACGAGTCCAGCCTCGGAGTTTTCTTTCACCGCATGGAGTTCGTTTCACCAAATTAGAATCCGCTGCCAGCTCACGTGAAGGAGCCCGCTGCCACTTTCCTCATCGCTGGAGTCTTCACCGCATCGTGCTCTCAAGCGCAGTAAAAGAAATGGATCGGCTTCAAGTCAACTCGTGGAGGGGTTCGTTGCTTTCAATTTCATAACGGACGGAGGTGTTGTTGGGCGCTCCCGGCAAAGAACGAAGGAATGACGTAGAGAAAGCCATTACGTGAAGTCCGTTCGTTTCTCTCACTGGCTCTTCTTCCATTTATTGTCTTTAAAAGCCGATGAAGATATTTAATCTCTTAAATATACCTGCAGGTTGGTTACAAAAGCTATGTAAAAACGAGTGGTTAGTGGTGTAACATTGTTCATTATGATTTCAAGCCTACTAGATTGGACGATGAGATAGTATTTTTCAATTCTTATTCTTTAGTGCTCTTAACATGAATATAAATTCAAGGAACATTGATGTATGAATGCACATCTTTCCCTATTTCACCTTTTATATATATACTTACAAGTGTCTTAAATTCAACAGCAACACGAAAAATATACTTACAAGTGTCGAAAAATAATATAAAGCATATGAGCAGATATTATCAAGACTGGTAACAATTCCACATATGAAGCTCTTCAGCAAAGCTTGTTAGTAAGTTTTAATGAAAAGGAAGAAAACAGAGGCGTTCTATAAACGATCTTTTTAATTAAAGACTTCGTATAACCTTCTACCACATATTACGCATTATTTGAGACAACTATACAAAAGAAACACAGAAAAGGATAAATGTAACTGAACCGAAAACCCTAAAAATTTAAGAGAGCTGACCTGACTCGCAGCGACCCGGAGTAGTCCCTGCTGGATCCGGGAATCCGTCTGCTCGGAGATCCCCATCTGGGCTCTCATCAGCTCGCCGACGGTCACCGGGCGCTTGGAGCTTTTGGACGGGCTGATCTCCTTGCCGGGGCTCTTCTACGAGGATTTGATCCCAAGGGCCTTCTTCATCTTGCTGGCAGCCGTCGAGGTAAGCTCTTCTTCGAGGATTTGATCCCAAGGGCCTTCTTCATCTTGCTGGCAGCCGTCGAGGTAAGCGACCGCTGGAGCGGCGACGAGGACGCCAGCGAGGTCAGCGAGCGGTCGGTGGAGGGTGGGGTGCGCTCGGTTTGGGGAATGTAGGTGAGGGGCTTGCTGCCGGTGGAGCGGCAGGCGGCGACCAAGATCTCGTAGGCGGTAGAGCCTGGTATGGTACTCCAAAGCTTAAATCATAGGGTAGAGGTTTGTAGGCTCCACCCAGGTTGTTGGGTCTTGAGGAGGCTAACTTGTATTGGGCTGATTTTTTGAGTCCAAGGGTTGAGATTAAATCAAGTCGTGTACACGGACTTGGGGATTAATTTAATCTCATTGGGTTAGTCCATGGAAGTTTTTTTTTGGTTGAGTCCTGGTCCATTTCGTGGATGTATTTAAACTATAGTCTCTATGGTTTGAAGTAATAGAGAACATATTCTTTCTCCCAGAAATTTTTCTCTCAGAGGGCGGCAGCCCTATATTCTTCCTCCTTCTGATATTCTCCCTCTTCCTCATCTCACGTTCATGTTCTCCACGGAAGCCTCCTTCTAGGAAACGGTGTGAAGACGTGCTGGTTGATGCTATGTACTGAAGAAACCAAGTGTCGGGGAAGAAGCCAAAGTGATTGTGAAGACGTGCTGGTTGATGCTATGTACTGAAGAAACCAAGTGTCGGGGAAGAAGCCAAAGTGATTGTGAGGCGTGGCTTGAGACTTCACGGGAAAAGTCAATCAAAAAGGAAGTAGTCAACGCGTCTTACGCTGGATGAGACGTGAGGCTTTAAGAAGGCTTCTTAATTGCATTGCTTGCTCCCAGGATAGAGCGGCCAATGCACGCGTGAAGTTTTTGGACGTTCTCGTGGGATGCCAGCAGTTACATGGAGAACGTGAAGAGTATTAAAGAAGCAGTCGTTTTGTTTCTTTGAGAATTAATTTCAGTGCAATTAATTCTAGCATCCATAAAAGTTCTTCTCAAGGAGATTTGACATAGATTTGCCCTAGGATCAGCTGTTCATCATGGATAAATTTCCAATAATTGGTATCAGAGCCATGGTTATTTGGTTGAGAAAAGATTGGATCTTGGACATTTCTTGGTAAGATATCAAACCAGAAATTTCTGCAGCAAGTTTAATTTTCTGTTTTTGTTGTGTGCATTGTTTCTTGGTTGGATATGGCATCTAGTAGCTTTAAATTCGATTTTGAAAAGTATGATGGCAAGGGGAACTTCACCCTATGGCAGCAAAGGGTGAAGGATTTATTGGTACAGCAAAGGATTTATAAGGTCTTGGTGAAACAAAGACCGGATAATGTAAGTCGTGAGGATTGGGAGGAGTTAGAGGAGATTGCATTTAGCACAATCAGGATGTGCTTGGCTGATCAAGTCTTGCCGGAGATTTGCACGCAGACCACGGCAAGGGGGCTATGGGAAACTTTAGAGAACACTTACATGGGAAAGAGCATGACAAACAAGTTGTGGTTGAAGAAACAGTTGTACAGCTTGAGAATGCCTGAGGGAGGAGATCTTGGCCCATATTCAGAAATTCAATCAAGTGTGCTCAGAGGTGATGAGCCTTGATGTGAAGATTGATGAAGAAGACAAGACCTCATCTTGTTGTGTTCGCTACCCAGTTCCTATGATGGTCTGATTACAACCTTGGTGTATGGGAAGGAGACCCTGAATTATGAAGAGGTTGTGGGGGTGCTGAGATCAAACCAGCAAAGAGAAAAGATTCGCATGGGAAACTCTAACACAGAGGTACTTGCTGTGAATGAGAGGCAAGGAAGACCCTGGGAAAAGGTTAGAGGCAAGTCCAAAGGCAGATCTAAGTCTCGGGGCAAGCAGAAAGCATGGAAGTGTTACAAGTGTCATCAGATTGGTCACCTGAAGAGAAATTGCCCACTTCTGAAGAATGAGAAGGGGAAGGGCATTTCCAAGGGAGGTTCAGCCAGCAATGGTGGTGCAAATTCATCTGAAGACAGTGAAGATGATGTACTGGTAGTTTCAGATGGGACCAAGAAGTGTGATAGTTGTTGGACACTTGACTCAGCATGTTCTCACCATTATACTTCGCATAGGGAGTGGTTTGCAACTTATGAAGAATCTGATGGAGGGAGTGTATGCCTTGGTGATAATCATCCTTGTAAGGTTGCTGGAGTTGGAAGCATAAGGGTGAGGATGTATGATGGGGTTATAAGGACTTTAACCAATGTCAAACATGTCCCGGAGTTGAAGAAGAATCTAATTTCTTTGGGCTACCTGGAGAAGCATGGGTATGCTTTTGGAAGCCAGCCGGGGAGTGGATGTTTGAGGATAACCAAGGGTGCATTAGTGGTGATGAAAGGGAGAAGGTTGGAAAATAATCTCTATCAGATGGAAGGCTCAGTGGCCATAGATGGTGCAGAGGTGCTAGCAGCGGCACAGGAGGAACAGTTGGTCTATAAACTGTGGCACTATCGAATGGGACACATGAGTGATAAAGGGCTTATAGAACTCAGCAAAAGAGGTCTGATTCCAGCACTTAAGAAGGAGGACAATGACATCTGTGAGCCCTGTATTTATGGCAAACAACATAGGGTAGATTTGCCAGCAGTTCCAAGCAGAGTGAAGGTATTCTGGAACTAGTTCACTCAGATGTATGGGGACCGGCCCCTGTGTCAGCCAGAGGTGGGGCTAAGTATTTTTTAACTTTCATTGATGACTACTCCAGGAAGGTATGGGTATATCTGATAAGAGAAAAATCAGAGGTATTTGCCCGGTTTAAAGCTTGGAGAGTTGGTGTTGAAAAGGAGACAGGAAAACCAGTGAAGTGTTTGAGATCTGACAATGGAGGGGAGTATACAAGCAATGAATTCAGAAGCTACTGTGAGGAAAATGGGATCCAACGCCATTACACAGTAAGGATGACTCCCCAGCAGAATGGTGTGGCAGAGAGGATGAATCGTACATTGACAGAGAAGGCTAGGTGTTTGAGGCTGCAGGCATCACTGCCCAAGGTCTTTTGGGGTGATGCAATTATGTTCTCTGGTTTTCTTGTTAACAGGTCCCCTAATAGAAAACTTGATGGAGGCATTCCAGAGGAGATCTGGAGTGGAAAGAAGGTGGAGCTTGGACACCTAAGGATTTTTGGTTGCCCAGCCTATGCACATGTGGAGGCAACTGAAAGGAGCAAGCTGGACCCAAAATCACAAAGGCTGATCTTCATCGGGTATCCACAGGGAGTTAAAGGCTATTTGCTATGGAGTTCAGATTCACAGAAGTGTATCATCAGTAGAGACATTATTTTTGATGAGAAGAGCATCTTGAAGAGGTCAGAGATTGCAGATGGAGCTGAAAAGGCTGAACAGGACAGCAGTGGACAGCATTGGCTGACAGGTGATGTACCTTCTACTTCTACTTCAAAACATGCTTCTTTTGAGGTGGAGTTTGGTATGATGTTCCAATACATGTAAAGGATCAGCCAGAAGAGCCATCAATCCAAAAGGAGGTGCAGGTGGAGTCACACACTTCAGCTTTGAGAGATGATCAAAGGGGTGTGGCACTACACAAGGCAAAGCGTACCATCATCAAACCTGCTCGGTATCGCATTGATGACATGATTTCCTATGCTCTAATCACTGCAAATGAAGATCCAGAGACCTTCCAAGAAGCCATGGAAAGTTCAGAAAGAGACTCATGGATGCAGGCCATGATGGAGGAGATGGAGTCCCTGGAAAAGAACAAGACATGGCAGCTAGTGGATCTACCTAGAGATGCTCGGGCCATTGGTTCAAAATGGGTGTTCACAAAGAAGGAGGCACCTTCAGAGCAAGGTGGAGTCAGATACAAAGCAAGGCTTGTTGCTAAGGGGTTCTCACAGAGAGAGGGAGTGGACTACACAGAGGTATTCTCTCCAGTGGTACGTCATGCTTCAATTCGTGTGTTGTTATCTCTCGTAGCACAACATGGTATGGAGTTGCAGCAGATGGACGTGAAGACGGCTTTCTTACATGGGAGTCTAGAGGAGAGGATATACATGAAGCAACCAGAGGGTTTCAAGGAATCTGGATTGGAAGAAAAAGTGTGTCTACTAAAGAAATCGCTCTATGGTTTGAAGCAGTCACCCCGTCAGTGGTACAAAAGGTTTGACACTTTTATTTTGGGCCTTGGATTTTCTAGATGTGAACATGATACTTGTGTCTATGTGAAAGATGTGGATGAGGATGATGCACTGTATCTCCTTCTGTATGTGGATGATATGCTCATTGCCAGCAGGAGTGTTGAAGCAGTGAATGGACTGAAATATGCATTATCAACAGAATTTGAAATGAAGGATTTGGGGTCAGCTAGGAAGATACTTGGGATGGAAATTTACAGAGATAGGACCAAGGGAATTCTACACTTGTCATTGGGTGGATATATTCACAAGGTGTTGGAGAGGTTTGGGATGGATAAGGCCAAACCAGTTGGAACACCTTTGGCTAGTCACATGTCTCTTTCTAAGTTACAGAACCCCCAGACAGATGAAGAGAAAGAGTACATGGAGAGAGTTCCATATGCCAGTGCCGTGGGCAGCATTATGTATGCTATGGTGTGTTGCAGGCCTGACATAGCATATGCAGTGAGCCAGGTGAGCAGATTCATGGCGAACCCAGGGAAGGAGCACTGGAAGGCACTCAAGTGGATTTTGAGGTACCTTCAGGGAACTCGTGGACTTGGTCTAATTTTTGGGCAGCAAGATGGATCTAAGGAGAAATCTAATATCCCAAGTAAGTCATTAGGTCCATTGGAAGGATTTGTGGATGCAAATTTTGCAGGTGATCTGGATACAAGAAGGTCTACCACAGGGTATGTGTTCAGCATATGGTGGATTAATTTCTTGGAGATCAACCCTTCAACCTATTACAGCTTTGTCTACAACAGAAGCTGAGTATATAGGGATTACAGAGGCTGCCAAGGAGGCTCTTTGGTTAAAGAGACTCATCATGGAAATGGGGGTGAAGCAGGGTACAGTATTGTTACACAGTGATAGTCAGAGTGCCCTGCAGTTGGCTCAGAACCCAATCTATCATGCACGCACAAAGCATATAGATGTGAGGTATCACAGGATCAGAGAATTGGTGGAAGAAGGTGAAGTGGAGCTGGTAAAAGTTCATACAAAGAAGAACCAGGCAGATGCACTTACGAAGACTCTTCCACGGGATAGCTTTCTCTCATGTGTGACACTGATGGGTCTGAGGGAATGTGCAGATTTTTCAGCAGCTTTGAAGCACCAAGGTGGAGATTGTAGAGCCTGGTGTGGTACTCCAAAGCTTAAATCCTAGGGTGGAGGTTTGTAGCTCCACAGGGTTAAGGCCCAGGTTGTTGGGTCTTGAGGGGGCTAACTTGTATTGGGCTGGTTTTTTGAGTCCAAGGGTTGAGATTAAATCAAGTCCTGGGTGTACACGGACTTGGGGATTAATTTAATCTCATTGGGTTAGTCCATGGAGTTTTTTTTTTGGTTGAGTCCTGGTCCATTTCATGGATGTATTTAAACTCTAGTCTATAGGGTTTGAAGTAATAGAGAACATATTCTTTTCTCTCAGAAATTTTTCTCTCAGAGGGCGGCAACCCTATATTCTTCCTCCTCCTGATATTCTCCTCTTCCTCATCTCACGTTCATGTTCTCAATGGAACCTCCTTCTAGGAAATGGTGTGAAGACGTACGTGCTGGTTGATGCTACGTGAAGAAGCCAGACATCGGGGAAAAAGCCAAAGTGATTGTGAGGTGTGGCTTGAGACTTCATGGGAAAAGTCAATCAAAAAGGGAAGCAGTCAACGCGTCTTACGCTAGATGAGACGTGAGGCTTCAAGAAGGCTTCTTAATTGCATTGCTTGCTCCCAGGATAGAGCGGCCAATGCATGCGTGAAGTTTTTGGACGTTCTCGTGGGATTCCTAGGCAAGAAAGCAGAGGATGCCAGCAGTTACATGGAGAACGTGAAGAGTATTAAAGAAGCAGCAATTTTGTTTCTTTGAGAATTAATTTCAGTGCAATTAATTCTAGCATCCATAAAAATTCTTCTCAAGAAGAAGGGCTGTGGAGATTTGACATAGATTTGACCCAGGATCAGCTGTTCATCAGGGATAAATTCCCAACATCGCGGAGCTCCGGATCGGAGAGGGCACAGCCCAATTGGCCGTATGGGGGAGGGGAGATCAGCGGCGGTCATGGCGGCGGAGGACGACAACCGCAAGGAGCTGCCGTTCGTCTCCCTTGGAGTCCCCTAGGGCTCCCCTGTCTCTAAAGAGCCGAGTCATCTCCCCGTCGGTAATATGGGCTCTTTTCTTTTTTACCTCTCTTCTCCCACTACACTCAGAGGGATGGATAGAGAGAGATTTTCCAAATATTATTATACTGTGAAAAAGAAATAAAAAGAATTAGGAAGAGTAGAATAAGAGGAAAGGATAGGTCATGGCCTCATGGAGGATGGTGGTGGGGCTTAGAAAAGAGAGAGAGAGAGACTACAGAAGTCTAGAGAGGGAGGGAGCAGATGAAAGAGAAACAAAGGAAGGAGACAAGTAGAATAAGAGAAAAGGATGGGTCATGGTCTCATTGAGGATGGTGATGGGACTCTGTGTGTGCGTGAGAGAGAGTGAGAGAGAGAAGGTTGTGGGGAGCGGAGAGAACCAGAGAGAGGGATGCGGAATGAGAGAGAAAAAGAAAGGGAGAGTACGATCGCAGCGGAACAAGATCTCGGTTTCTTTTTCTTTTTTCTTTTCCTTTTACTTTCCTGTGATTGTTTCATGACTGCAGAGGATTTCCTTTCAGATGATAGAGTCTTTTGCCTGCGTAAAGGTTAGGTTTGGAGATTTACAGTGGGTTTGGATGGAGGGAAAAGCAGGAAGAAAAGAAAACAAGGAAGAATATAGAAGAAAAAATAAAATTTATTTTATTTAGATGAAAGAGAAAAATTAAAGAGAGAAGAAATAAAAGAAGAAAATTAGAGAGATTTTGAAGAGAAAACAAAGGATGCTTTTTTTTATTTTTTTTATTTTAATATTAATCATTTCAAAAATAAAATATTAGGCTATTAATAAAAAGTATGTAAGCATTTGTAACAAGAGCATTATTGTTATTATAAATTATTAACTTTATTTTTTTTATTTTCCTCCCACTCAATCCAAACATAAGAAGAAAAAATATTTTCTTTCCATTTTCTCTTCCACCGTTCTCTTTTCTTTCCATTTTTTTTCCATTCAAATAGAGCATAATTAAGGACTAGAGGTTGATTCCTGTGATACACGTGCTGTTGATACACGTGGCAAGTAATACCTTTCCAACTTTAGTAATAGTGACACTAATAATATGGGAATCAGAGCTGGATTAGGACTTTCTGGTAAGAATAAAAATAGGAATAGATCTAAATTAATATGCAAAAAAATAATTAAAAAATATAATTATTTATAATTTTAATATTGATTTGATCCTAAATAGAGTAGAGTCAAGAAAATATATTCATATAGCTCATCCAATGTAGTTGAAAAAAGGCTGAGATGAATTGAGTTGAGTTGAGCTGAGCTGAGCTGAGCTGGATTAAAACTCAACTTTATGGTATTGGTGGGAGATGTTCTTATACAATTATCATGTCATTGTCATTTGATTGATTAATAATCTGCCTCCTACCCAACAAGTCTTAAGAAAAATGCAGAACTTATTAGTACATATCTATTTACTAATCATGACTATAGATATATTCTCGTATTTTCTCTCTTTGCTCAATTTGGATACATTCATGCCGATGCCACAACATTTCCCTGCACCATGACCCAAAAAAAAAATCAAAGACAAATAAATATGATATATTTATCAAACGCTTAAAATGGATTCTATGAATCCTTAAATTGATTTCATCAATTATAATTGTGACAGCTGGAGAGGGCCTTCTTGGCTCACTTCGACGCCTACCGGAAGATCCTCCGGGTAGCGGACAGTTTATTCTTCGTCTAGCAGAAAAGCGGTGAGTCCTGTGGGACTTTGTCGCTTGATTCAAAGAAGCTGCCCTCGAGGTCTACAACCTCGAGGACTCTGTGGCCACTTTGGCCTTGAAGCAGGGACTTCACCCCTTCCGTTTGCCTACTCCCTCGACAAGCCGCTCAGCTCCTATGCCGAACTGCTGAGCCGAGCACAGAAGTACATCCATGCCGATAAGGCCGACTCCTCCCAACGCAAGGCGGATGGGAGTTCCGCCAAGAAGCAAGCCCGTCTCGAGCTTGCTGAGGCTCGGCCCAGGAGGCCCGAGCCTCCCCACCGACCAGACAACCGTCCGCGAGAGCTTGCTCCTAGGGAGGGTCCATTCACTCCCCTGCTCGCCCTAATATATCATATCCTGATGGAGATTGAGGGTGAGCCGTATCTTCAGCGCCCTCCTCCATTGAACCCCAAGATTCCCTGCAACAAAAATCTGCACTGCCACTTCCACCGGGACCACGGCCACGACACTGAAGACTATCGCCAGTTGAAGAAGGTGATTGAAGACCTTATACAACATGGCCACCCGGGGAAGTTCGTTCAGAGAGGTAATCCGAGTGCACCCGGCCCATCGAAACCTCCGCCTCCTAAGGTCAACATCGACAATGCTCCAACCGAGAAGATGGTGGCCATGATCTCCTGGGGGCAGGCGGCACCTCCAAGAGGCTGCGAGGGGATGAGGGGCTTGATTCTGTAATTTCCTTTTCCCAAGGGGACCTAGGGGGGTAATTAACAAGAATGATGACAGCGTCGTCATGTCTATGACAATAGCAAAACACCCTGTAAAAAGAATTTTAGTTCATAGTGGGAACTCAGTGGATGTTTTGAGTTATGATGCATTTGTTCGGATGAACCTGTCTCCTCGCTCCCTCCGGCCTATAACCACACCCTGATGGGTTTTACTAGAGATTCTGTAAGGGTTGAGGGCGAGATCACTCTCCCCATGGCCGGGACCTCACCATGTCAGAGCACAGGTTTTCATGAACTTCCTAGTTGTCCGAGTTCCCTTGACCTACAATGCCATCCTTGAAAGACCTGGTCTGAACCTTCTGGACGCAGTCATTTCCACCAAAAGATTGCTCATGAGGTTTCCCACTAGCAAAGGAATCGGGAAGATGTGGGGGGGGGGGGGGGGGTAGAACCCGCTGCCACTTTACTACCATATGGCCCCGAGCCCGCAGGGGGTGGTGTCTGCACCGGCACCATAATCACTCGACCCCCGAGACTTGGAGAGGATGAGGGAGCCAGCCGAGCACCTGTTGACCTTCTCGCTGGGATAGGACCCGATGAGGATGGTTCAGGTTGGAGCGCTACTCCTGGAGGAGGCATGCGAGCAGCTTCTAGCTTTCCTGCATGCCAACTCCGACGTATTTGCATGGTCGGCATCTAACATGCCAATTATACCCGAGGAGGTAATCACCCATCAGCTTAACATTAAACTAGAATGCCAACCCATCTGTCAGAAGAAGAGGAGCTTCGCCCCAAACCGGCAGAAGGCCATTGGCGAGGAGGTTCGTAAGCTGGTGGCTGCTGGCTACATCCGAGAGGTCCACTTCCCCGACTGGCTGGCCAATGTTGTGATGGTCCGTAAGGCTAGCAGGAACTGAAGGATGTGCATGGACTTCACTGATCTCAACAAGGCATGCCCCAAGGACAGCTTCCCACTGCCTCAGATTGACCAGCTGGTGGATGCCGCATCTGGCCACGAGACCCTTAGTTTCATGGATGCCTTCTCCAGATACAATCAAATCAAGATGGACCCGGCAGACGAGGAGGCTACCTCATTTGTGACCGAGGGGGGCATATACTGTTACAAGGTAATACCGTTCGGGTTAAAGAACGCTGGGGCCACCTATCAGAGGCTGATGAATAAGGTCTTCGAGGACCAGATCGGATGCAACATGGAGGTATACGTAAACGATATGCTGACCAAGAATATCTGCACTGCTGACCATGTTGCCGACCTGGCGGAGACATTTAACAATCTCTGCCGGTACCAGATAAGGCTAAGCCCCCACAAGTGTGCTTTCGAAGTGATAGCAGGCAAGTTCTTGGGCTTCATGGTGACGCAGCAGGGGATCGAGGTGAACCTCGATAAAATCTGAGCTATCCTTGACATGAGGCCCTCGGCTAGCAAGAAGAAGGTGCAGCGCTTAACTGGAAGGGTGGCAGCCCTGAGCTGGTTCTTGTTCAAGTTGGAGAAGAGGTGTCTGGCTTTCTTCAAGGCATTGCGCAAGGTCAACGACTTCGAGTGGACGAAGGAGTGCCAGAAAGCCTTTGAGGAGTTGAAGGAATTTCTATCCACTCCACTGCTGCTGTCCAAGCCGAGAAGTGGGGAGGAGCTCTTTCTCTACCTTGCAGCCTCCCCCGAAGCCATCAGCTCCGTGCTTGTATGCATGGATATCGATAGGACACAAAGGTCGGTTTACTATACCAGCAAGGTGCTTCATGATGCAAAGACCAGGTATTTCAGGATCGAGAAGATCATCTTTGCCTTGATTGTCTCTGCTCAGCGCTTCAGGCCCTACTTCCAAGCCCATCCTATCGTGGTGCTCACGGACCAACCCCTCCGGACGATCTTATCCTATCCTGACACCTTCGGTTGACTCACGAAGTGGGTCATCAAGCTTGGGGAGTTCGATTTGTCCATCCGACCAAGGTCTGTAATGAAGTCCCAGGTGCTAGCCGATTTCCTAGTCAAATGCACTTGGGCTGAGGAGCAGCTGGCAGAACCACACTTGGAGTCCCCCATGGCAGCGGAGGCAGGAGAGGACTGGATCCTTCATGTAGATGGCGCATCTAACTCCCAGGGGAGTGGATCTAGGTTCATCCTCGTTTGCCCCGAGGGAGAGGCGGTAGAGTACGCTCTCTGTTTCCTTTTTTCGCCACCAATAACCAAGCGTAGTATAAAGCCTTGCTGGCGGGAATGAAGTTGGCCGAGGAGCTTGGAGCAAGATGTCTCAGGGCTTTCACTGACTCTCAGCTTGTCTCGGGCAAGTGGCTGGGGAATACGAAGCTCGAGATCTAGCCTTGTCCCATTACCTGAGTAAGGTCCAATCTCATGCCTCCCATTTTGCTTAATTCCGTGTTAGTTACATTCCCAGAGGAGAGAATGCCAGAGCTGATGCGCTGTCCCGTTTGGTCACCTCAACCGACGGGACCTTGGGGAGAACGTATATGGAGCATCTAGAGGTCCCAAGCATCGAAGCCACAGAAGAGGCCATGCCAGTCGTGTAGGAACCCTCTTGGATGGACACTTACATCCGATACCTTATCGATGGCGCCCTCCCCAAAGATCCAGTTGAGGCCAGGCTGCTCAAGTGACAAGCTCCTAAGTTTTTGATGATGGACAGGTGGCTCTACCAAAGGTCCTTCTCATACCCAGTCCTTAAGTGCGTCGGCCCCATGGAAGCTGATTACATCCTACAGAAGATCCATAAGGGCATTTATGGGAGTCATCTGGGGGGCATAGCACTGGCATATAAAGCCCTGTGCCAAGGGTACTATTAGATGACGATGAAGGAGGATGCTGCCGAGTTAGTTTGAAAGTGTGACAGCTGGCAACGATATGCCAATATCCAGCGGCAGCCGTCCTCTCAGCTGAGCCCCCTGGCGGCCCCTGGCCTTTTGCCTAGTAGGGGATGGATATCCTGGAACCGTTTCCCCCAGCCTCTGGCCAGCGCAAATTTCTGTTGGTGGCCATTGACCACTTCACCAAATGGATCAAAGCCGAGGCACTAGCTAAGATCACCAAGGGCAAAGTGAAATCCTTTTTCTGGAAGTCTATAATCTATCGGTTCGGACTACCACATACCCTCATCACCGACAACGGTCAACAGTTCGACAACGTACCCTTCAGAGGATTCTACACCGAGCTAGGCATTCATCAGCGGTTCACCTCTATCGGTCACCCTCAGACCAATGGTGCGACCGAGGTAACAAATTTCATTATCCTCCAAGGACTCAGAGCGCGACTGGATGACTTCAAAGGGAGGTGGGTGGAGGAACTTCCCAATGTGTTGTGGGCCTACCACACGATGCCGTGGCCTCCTATACGAGAGACCCCCTTCAGCCTTGTCTTCGGGTCCGAGGCTGTCATCCCTATGGAGATTGGCGTCCCAAGCCCCCGGACGGAGTCTTACGATGAGGAGCACAATTCGAACCAGCTCGATCCAACCTCGACCTTATGGAGGAGGTACGTGCCGAGCACGACTCTGGATGGCCGCCTATCGACAGCAAACCGCCAGGTATTATAATGCTCATGTCCATCCTAGAACATTCTTGCCAGGGAACCTAGTCCTCAAACGGGCCGAAGTCTTGAACAACGAAAGGAGGCATGTTGTCACCAATTGGGAAGGACCCTATCGAGTCACCGAAGCCCTCCATCATGGAGCTTACCGAATCGAAGGACTAGATGGAAAGTTGTTCCCTCGGACTTGGAACTCTGACAACCTCCGTCGGTACTAATAGTAATGTATCCCTTCTATACATTGGGTGAATTTTTCATATTCTTTTAGACTCACCTGTCCCATATTTCATATTAATAAAAGAGTGTTCAAGTAACTCATCTTTTCAGCAAAGGCTCGAGGCCAGCTCGGCACTTCAAGCCCGATGTACCATCGGCACTCAAAAGCCCAAGGCCAGCTCGGCACTTCAAGCCCGATGTACCATCAGAACTCAAAACCCCGAGGCCAGCTCGATACTTCAAGCCTGATGTACCATTAGCACTCAAAAGCTCGAGGCCAGCTTGGCACTTCAAAAGCCCGATGTACCATCGGCACTCAAAATCTCGAGGCCAGCTCGGCACTCAAGCCTGATGTACCATCAGCACTCAAAAGCCTGAGGCCAGCTCGACTCTTCAAAAGCCCAATGTACCATCGGCACTCAAAAGCCCAAGGCTAGCTCGGCACTTCAAGCCCGATATACTATCGGCACTCAAAAGCCCGAGGCCAGCTCGGCACTTTAAAAGCCCGATGTACCATTAGCACTCAAAAGCCCAAGGCTAGTTCGGCACTTCAAACCCGATGTACCATCAGCACTCAAAATCCTGAGGCCAGCTCGGCACTTCAAGCTCGATGTACCATCGGCACTCAAAAGATCGAGGCCAGCTCGACACTTCAAAAGCCCGATGCACCATCGACACTCAAAAGCCTGAGGCCAGCTTGGCACTTCAAGCCCAATGTACCATCGGTACTCAAAAGCTCGAGGCCAGCTCGGCACTTCAAAAGCCTAATGTACCATCGATACTCAAAAGCTCGAGTACAGCTCGACACTTCAAGCCCAATGTACAATCGGCACTCAAAATCCAAGACCAGCTCGGCACTTCAAGCCCGATGTACCATCGGCACTCAAAAGCTTAAGGTTAGCTCGGCACTTCAAGCCCGATGTACCATCGGAACTCAAAAGCTTAAGGTCAGCTCGGCACTTCAAAAGCCCGATGTACCATCGACACTCAAAAGCTCAAGGCTAGCTCGGCACTTCAAAATCCCGATGTGCCATGGATACTCAAAAGCCCGAGGCTAGCTCGGCACTTCAAGCCCGATGTATGATCGGCACTCAAAAGCCTGAGGCCAACTTGGCACTTCAAGCCCGATGTACGATTGGTACTCAAAATCCTAAGGCCAACTTGGCACTTCAAGTCCGATGTACCATCGGCACTCAAAAGTTCGAGGCCATCTCGGCACTTTAAAAGCCTGATGTACTATTGGCACTCAAAAGCCCGAGGCCAGCTCGGCACTTCAAGCCCGATGTGCCATTGGCACTCAAAAGCCCGAGACCAGCTCGGCACTTCAAGCCCGATGTACCATTGGTACTCAAAAGCTGGAGGCCAGTTTGGCACTTCAAAAGCCTGATGTACCATCGGCACTCAGAAGCCCAAGTTCAGCTCGACACTTCAAGCCCGATGTACCATCGGCACTCAAAAGCCCGAGGCCAGCTCGGCACTTCAAAAGCCCGATGTACCATCGGCACTAAAAAGCCCAAGGCCAGCTTGGCACTTTGAGCCCAATGTACCATTGACACTCAAATGCTCGAGACCAGCTCAGCACTTCGAGCCCGATGTACCATCGGCACTCAAAAGCTCGAGGCTAGCTCGGCACTTCAAGCCCGATGTACCATCAACCCTCAAAAGCCCGAGGCCAGCTCGACACTTCGAGCTCGATGTACCATCAACACTTAAAAGCTCAAGGCTAGCTCGTCACTTCGAGCTCGATGTACCAATGGCACTCAAAAGCCCGAGGCCAGCTCGGCACTTCAAGCCTGATGCAACATCGGCACCACCAGACCGAGGCCCGCTTTGGAGTTCCAATGGCAGCTCGGCGCTGTAGGCTCCCTACGAGGCTTGCACCATGCATCGACCTCGGGTTTGCTAAGGGGAGCTTCAAGTCGAACCTTGGCACTCACAATAGGGTCCAATCCTATATAGCAACTAAGTCATGGATTCGCTCATGGTAAGCAGAGAGATGCCACACCCCCCCCCCCCCCCCCCCAGTGCTGACGCAGCCCCTAAGGGTCCTATGGTGACGAGCTGAGAGGGAAGTTACTACACTAGCTAATGAAAGCAAATTTTAAAAAGAATTTTTCATTACTTTAAAGTGTCTACAAAATGCCGGCCAAGTCAGACTTTAGTACAGAAGGAAAGAAGATACAAGGGGTCAGGGGTCGATTGTGGCAGGCTCGCCCTCGGACGGTGCCCCCTCGGACACCTCGTCCGGCTCTATCTCTATGGCACCAGAGAGGCCCAAGACCCTGGCCACCATCTCCTAATAGTCCTTGAACCCCTGCAGATAGACGTCCGTGGAGGCTTTGGCTAGCTCGCCCACGAAGCTAGCAGACTTGCGGAAGTTGTCCACAGCTTCCGCAGACCTCTTCTCGGCCTCGACTGCCTTCTCCTCGGCAATGGCCACCCTCTCCTCAGCAGTGGCTGTGGCAGCTTCTGCCTCATGTGCCTTGGCTTCCCCCTCCGCAGCATGAGAATCCGACCTCTTTGCTGCCTCTTCAGCCTTCTATGCCCTCTCCTTGGCCGCCTTTATTCCAGTGGCAAGGGCGTTGATACGGAAGTCCTGGGCAGTCACGGCCTCCATGGCCTCCCCTAATTGGTCCAAAGCTGCCCAAGCGCGCTCAGTCTCAGCTTTCGCCCTGCATTCGGCCACCTCCCTAGCCTCTTCCGCCCTCTCGGCCCAGGCTCGGGCCTCGGTAGCCTCCCACTGAGCCTCACGAAGAACGGTATGTCCTTTGTTGATGACCTCCCGTGTGACCACCAAGGAGTTCGCTGATTGCATCAAAAAGTAAGTTAGTACAAAAGCTAATGGGATACAAGAAAAAAAAAACTACTAAGTCATGCAGGACACTTACCCGGACAAGAGCCATGAAGGCCTCCTTGAAAAAGGCTGAGGCCCCAAATTGGCTGCTCTCCTCCTGGAACTCGGGGAGGATGATTTGGGAGATAAGCCACTCCACCCTTCGCCCATGATTCATCGTGGAGGGCCAAGAAGGGATTGCCTCGGCCTTGCCTCCCTTGACGGCCTCGGCTGGCTTGGGCGCAATGTGTGTTGGGCTAGGAACCGCTAGCACTTCCTCTATGGGTGGCCCCGCCGCTGCCAGGGGGCCCTCACCCGGGCTTGACTCCACCTCCGGTCGGGTTGGCTCAACAGCTGGGACGACGGGCTCCGCTACTGTATCCCCCTCTCTCCCTCTGGGGGGGTGTCGGCCATGAGGTTGACGGAAAGGCCGACCGCTGACTCTCTATGCTCCTAGGGTGGAGAGGATCGTGCCGAAGGTTGGCTCTGGGCTGGGGTCCACTGCCTCCTGCTTGGCCCATCGGCACCCTTGAGAGCCCTCTTCCTCTTTGCTACGGCCTTCCTAATAATATGAATAGGGATCTTCATCACTACAAGTTACCAGTTGGAGTTAGCAAAACAAAAAAGGGAGAAAAGAAGAAAAGCAGAAACAGGCTAAGGGTCGGGTCTGTAGGCGCTCACTGCTCCAGGAGGCAATGCCCGAGAGTCGAAGCTTGTCCTCCGATAGAAGTTGGTTGCACTAGGGGATCTCGGTCGTCAGGAGTTGCCCAAGTGCCTCCCTGTCCCCCGGGATCACTGATGAGTCTTTATTTGGCCTCAGGTCCGGATCCCCCCACCTCGGCTTCACTCCCTCGAGGTCAGCAAAAAAGAATCGGGACTTCTATCCCTTGACGGAAGAAGGAAGGTAAAGTTTTAGGACTCGTCCGGGCCGGGGCTGAAACAACCACCAACTCGACTGTTGCCGGAGGGTGTAGAAGCCGGGAAGAGGGAGAGTCTAGGCTCAATACCATGGAAGTGGAAAAGTATAATGAAACCGCAGATGGTCCAAATAAAGTTTGGGACCAACTGGGCAGGGGTCAGGGAGTACTGGTCGAAGATTGAGGAAAAAGGGTGATAGGGTAAGCGAAGACCTATCCTGAGGGAGACCTCATAGATAGCAATCCTACCGGATTGGGAGGAAACTACTCTATCATCAGGGATCGGTAGGAACAGCCCTATGTCACTAGGAATCTAGTAACGGGCCCGGACGTTAGCCAGGTCTTGGCTCGTTACCATGGAGGCGATCCCCGCCAGGGATTCTACCCCCACCCTCGAAGAGGTACCGGCGCTACTAGTAGGAGCTCGATCGGCGACTCGCCGTTGAGCTAGAGGCACGTGGTCCTCG
This sequence comes from Calamus simplicifolius, assembly GCA_900491605.1. Classification (NCBI taxonomy): domain Eukaryota; kingdom Viridiplantae; phylum Streptophyta; class Magnoliopsida; order Arecales; family Arecaceae; genus Calamus; species Calamus simplicifolius. The sequence continues at coordinate 185,951 of UESW01001388.1, read as the reverse complement.
AGGGGGAGGAGGAGGAGGACCACGAGGGAGTAGGAGATGGAGAGGCGCGAAGCCTTAAAGAGAAAATCTGATCCTCGGGATCAGCAGAGGAAAACCATGATGGAGAAGAGGCCATGAGAGCTAAAGTGGAGCTAGGACAATCAAAGAACTGACCTGGATAAAAAAAGGAGGCAGCAAGGATAGGTTCTCAGGAGGAGGACACAGTCGGGAGAGCTGGAGGAGGAAGACATCTCAGAGCAAAGTGATAAGACTCGAGGCTTTCCCCCTCGACTTATTAGTTTCAAATCATCCCGCCTTACCTAATCGGCCACGCATACTCCCGCTATAGGCAAGATCGCCTTGGCAAGTGCTCGACAAGTGAGACACTCCGCCTTCGGCTAATAGCAAGGCATCGCTAGCGCCAGCACCATGATGGCAATGATGGCGGTTGCTTTTCGGGGCTTCCGAGAGGACACTCTCGCTTTGAGTTGCAGATCTCCATAGATTTGATGGTTAGCAGAGGCGGTGATGTTTCGATGCCTAGGTCACCCGCACTAAGGCATCATCGCACCCAGAGACACGTGCCCTTCGATAATTGGCGGCACGGCGGGATCAGCACTGGGGAACTTACACTCCTTTTGTTGACCCAATTATTGATTTTGATAATTAATAAAAGATATAAGTATATTCATTTTGTTACTAATATTTAACAAGTGTTACAAGGCGTAAAAATGTTTGATCAATCAAAAAGGATAAAGAAACATGTTTTGAATCAAGATTGAAAAAGAAATTTCAAAGTTCAGAGCCTGGAGTCGACACCCAAATGGTTAGGAGCGGACCCCAAGGCGTATTAGAAAGTTTCTGGATTTTGGTACGGTCCGGAGTCGACACCCAAGGTTTCGGAGCCGACTCCAACCTGAGATACAGAGAAGTGCATTCTGTTTTAGTTTTCGAAGCCGACACCTAGAATTCGGGAGCCGACACCTGATATTTCGGGAGCCAACACCTGAGTTTCCGGAGCCAACTCTAACATGAGAACAGAGAGCATGTTTTATGGACTATTCTGGAGCCAACACTTACAGTTTTTCGAAGCCAACTCCCAAAAGCGCCGAGCCAACACTTACCTTTTTCGGAGCCGACTCCCCAACAACTTTTTCTTTACTATTTTTGAACATCCGATTTGGAGCCGACACCTGAAAAGTTGGAGCCGACTCCAACCTATCAGGAATGGATTTTTTATCTGTCAGAAAGTACTCCAACGGTAAGATTTCTTTTCACCTAACTTCTAACGGCTATTTTCTTTGTGTAGAAGAATCCAAACATCTCCAACGGCTAGTTTTCTTACCTAAATCCTGGATTAAGGGATCTATAAAAAGGGGACCATCCGTTTGAAAATGGGATGAAAATTGAGAGAAAATAGATTGAAAAATCTAAGAAGTCTTGAGCAAGAAATCAAAAAGGAAAGAGTCAAAGTTCAAATCTATCAACTCCAGAAAAGCTCAAAGAGAAATCCAAGGCATTCAAGTTCAAATCAAAGGATTTCCCAAGTGAAGAGATAGAAAGCAAAAGTCCTGATTTTCCCATCTTCTCAATTGCGAGTTTTTAAAGAATCTGAGCTGAGGCACTGATTCAACCTTTCAAAGAAGAAGAGGAAAAGAAGAAAAGAAGAAAAGCGCACATTCAAAGATCTTCAAACAGGCTTTTCTAATCCTTGTTTAGTTTATTGTTTATTTGCTCATTTGAGGAGCCTTCTTGTATCTTAAACTATATTCTCATTTACTGTTTACTAGTTCAATTAAGGATTGAATTAGTTGAGGTAGTTTACCTCGAGACAAGCTAAGGATAGCTTGTGATTTGGGTTTTGTGCTGGTGAGCCCGAAAAACCAGCTGGGTTCGTTGTAATCCCAGGGAAATAACAAGTTTTGAGTTGTGAGCTTGTAAAACTCGGCTGTAATCAAGTAGATTATAGTGTAGACCCAAGTGGTACTTGTGAGTGGACGTAGGTGTTGGATACACCGAACCACTATAAAATCCTTGTGTTTGCTGTGTTTTAACTCTCTCACTCTATCTCTTGATCTGTGCTTAATATTTATCCTGCACTTAATCTTATCTATTTCAAAGCACATAGATTTTTAAAAGGCTAAAATTTTAGAACCCAATTCACCCCCCCCCCCTCTTGGGTTGCCATCTGGGCCAACAATTGGTATCAGAGCAAGTGTTCATTTGAATTTGGTCTAACGATCAAGAGCAAAAGATCCAAATGGCAGCTCAAGCTAGTTCATCTTATTTAGAAGGTCAATCCACTAATCGACCTCTTTATTTAATGGAACTAATTATAGTTATTGGAAAGCTAGGATGAAGATTTTTATTCAAGCACTTGACTATGACCTATGGAGAATCATAGTTAATGGTCCACACACACCCACAATTAGAGTAGACAACATGGTGATTCCTAAACCGGAAACGGAATGGGATGAACATGATAAGAAGTTGGCTCAGCTCAATGCTAAAGCCATGAATGTTTTGTATTGTTCATTGGATGCAAATGAATTCAATCGAATTTCTACATGTATTTTCGCAAAAGAAATTTGGGATAGATTAGAAGTTACCCATGAGGGTACTAATCAAGTAAAAGAATCAAAAATTAATATTTTGGTGCATAAATATGAACTATTTAGCATGGAACAAACTGAAACTATTACATGCATGTACACAAGATTCACTAATATTGTAAATGTTTAAAAAGTCTTGGTAAGACCTATACTAATTCTGAACTTGTCCATAAAATTCTTAGGTCACTTCCAAGATCATGAAGCGAAGGTGACTGCAATCCAAGAAGCCAAGGATTTAAATGTTTTACCTTTGGAGGAGCTACTTGGATCCTTAATGACTCATGAGCTGACTATGAAACAGAGAGAAGTCAAAAAAAAGAAGACAATTGCTCTTAAAGCTGCAGAAAAGGAGATAAGCAGCAGTGAGGAAGAAGAGGAAGATGATGAGACAGCTCTCCTTGCTAAAAATTTAAGAAATTTATACAAAGAAGGAGACCCTTCCATAAGAAGAGATATGGAACAAAAATGGAAGGAGAGAAAGAAAAAGAGAAGGACAAGGACAAAGAAAAAGAGAAAGACCCCTTAATATGTTATGAGTGCAAGAAACCGGGGCATTTCAGACATGACTGTCCTCAATTGAAGAAAGCCTACAAGAAGAAGAAGAAAGCTTATGTTGCAACATGGAGCGATAGCGAAGAATCCTCTTCCGAGGAGGAACAAAAAGAAGTTGCAAACATTTGCTTCATGGCAAACAACGATGACGAGGTAAATACCGAAACCCTCAATGATGATTTTACATTTGATGAATTATATGAAGCTTTCAATGAATTAGTCAATGATTTTAAAATTCTGAAAAAGAAAAACAAGTTTTTGAAAAGTGAAAACTTAAATCTGTGTAAAGAGAAAAATAAATTAACACTTGAAGTTAAGGATTTAAAAGATGAAAAGGAGAGATTTCTAAAAGAAAAAGAATCAATCATGAATGAAAACCTTAACTTAAAGAAAGAAGTTGAGAAATACAAGAACATAGTTGATAAATTTACATATAGCTCTGAAAAACTGAATTTACTCTTAAGTAATCAACGGGCTGTTTTTGATAGAGCTGGATTAGGATATAGACCAAACATGAAACAAAAATTTGTAAACAATTTCTTTGTTAAGAAAACAAATGATGTTACATGTTACAATTGCAAAAAAGAAAGGCCATAAATCTTATGAATGTAATGCAAGAAAAAGTAACAAGAAATTAAATGTTAAAGGAAAGAAAATATGGGTTCCAAAAGGAACAATCTTTTTTGCTACTAACCATGAAGGACCCAAGAAGGCTTGGGTACCTAAATATAAGACTTGATCATTTTGCAGGAGTGTCTTGCGGCCAAAAGATCAAAGCAAAAGTGGTATCTCGATAGTGGCTGCTCAAGACACATGACGGGTGACAAGGATCAATTCATCACCCTTGAAAGCAAAAGAGAGGAGTTGTTATGTTTGGTGACAATGGCAAAGGCCAGATCATGGGGTTTGGTAAAATTCAAATAACTCCTCCATATTTATTGAAAATGTCTTATATGTTAATGGTTTAAAGCATAATCTAATTAGTATTAGCCAATTATGTGATAAAGGTTTCAAAGTATCATTTGAAGCTTCTATTTGCACTGTTTCTAATCCCATTGATAATAGCATTGTATTTATTGGAAATAGAAATGGCAATGTGTACTTGATTGATTTAGATAATTTGTCTACTAGTAATCACTGCTTGGTTGCTAATAATGCTAATATGAATGAGATTGGATGGCTGTGGCATCGTAGATTAGGTCATGCAAGCACACACCTAATTTCAAAATTAATTAGAATGGATTTAGTAAAAGGCCTTCCACAACTAGATTTTGAAAATAACAAAGTTTGTGATGCATGTCAATTTGGAAAACAAACTAGAAACTCTTTCAAAACTAAAAACATTGTTTCCACTTCTAGGCCACTTGAACTACTTCACATGGATCTTTTTGGACCTACTAGAACCACTAGTCTAGGAGGAAAGAAATATGGTCTTGTGATTGTAGATGATTATTCTAGATACACTTGGGTATTATTTTTAGCTCATAAAGATGAGACCTTTCCTATATTTCTAAATTCTTCAAGAAGGTCACAAATGAGAAGAACAACACCATAGTGTCTCTTAGGAGTGATCATGGCACAGAATTCAAAATCATTTATTTGAAAACTTTTGCATTGAAAATGCATTCATCATAATTTCTCTGCACCTAGGACACCACAACAAAATGGAGTTGTAGAAAGAAAGAATAGAACCTTAGAAGACATGGCCCGTACCATGCTATGTGAAAGCCAACTCCCAAAGTACTTCTGGGCGGAAGCTATAAACACGGCATGTTACATTCTTAATAGAGCTTTAATTAGGCCAATCCTTAAGAAAACTCCTATGAACTATGGAACAATAGAAAACCAAACATTAGTTACTTTCATGCATTTGTTGTAAATGTTTCATTCATAATAATGGTAAAGATAATCTTAAAAATTTGATGCAAAATCAGATGAAGGCATATTCTTAGGATATTCAACATCTAGTAAAGCCTATAGAGTGTTTAACAAGAGAAATTTAATTGTAGAAGAATCTATTCATGCAGTTTTTGATGAATCTTTAGCATCGAGTTCGAAAAAATTGATGATGAAGAAGATACAAATTTACTTGAGAGAGATATTAAAAAATTAAATATAGATGTATCTTCAGATCATGAACAAGAAGCTAAAGGTGATGATTCTCCTAGTATTGATGTTGTTGATGGTAATCATAATGATGTAGATCTTCCTAGAGATTGGAGATATGCCTATGGCCATCCAAAGGAATTAATTATAGGTGATCCATCTCAAGGAGTAAGGACTAGATCATCAATGAGAAACATCAATAATCATCTTGCATTTGTATCTCAAATTGAACCTAAAACTATTGAAGAAGCTGAAAAAGATAATAATTGGTTGTTAGCTATGCAAGAGGAATTAAATCAATTTACTAGGAATAATGTCTGGACCCTTGTAGATAGACCTAAAGATCATTCTGTTATAGGATCAAAATGGGTATTTAGAAATAAATTAGATGAAAATGGTATAGTAATTAGAAACAAAGCTAGATTAGTTGCAAAAGGATATAATCAAGAAGAAGGAATTGATTTTGATGAAACTTTTGCACCTGTAGCTAGATTAGAAGCAATTAGATTATTACTTGCATTTGCATGTCATATGCATATCAATTTATTTCAAATGGATGTTAAAAGTGCATTTTTAAATGGATTTATAAATGAGGAAGTTTTTGTAGAACAACCACCTGGTTTTGAAGATCATAAATTTCCAAATCATGTGTTTAAATTGCACAAAGCACTTTATGGTTTAAAACAAGCACCTAGAGCCTGGTATGATAGGTTAAGCAAATTTCTAATTGAAAATGACTTTTCTAGAGGAAATGTTGATAAAACACTATTTTTGAAAAGAAAAGACAAAGATTTATTGGTAGTACAAATATATGTTGATGATATTGTATTCGGTGCTACTAACAATCTCTTGTGTCAAGAATTTGCTAAGTTGATGCAGGGTGAATTCGAGATGAGCATGATGGGAGAACTCAATTTCTTCCTGGGACTCCAAATCAAACAAGAAAGAGAGGGAATCTTCATCAACCAAACAAAATATACAAAGGAAATTCTCAAAAAGTTTGGGATGGAATCAATCAAACCCCTCGGAACACCAATGAGTCCTTCATGCAAACTAGACAAAGATGAAGACGGTAAGCCAGTTGATCAAAAATATTATAGAGGTATGATCGGATCTCTACTTTACTTAACAGCTAGTAGACCAGATATTATGTTTGCTGTTTGTTTATGTGCTAGATTTCAATCAGAACCTAAAGAATCTCACTTAATTGTTGTGAAAAGAATTTTAAGATATCTAAGTGGAACTAAAAATGTAGGATTATGGTATTCTAGAGACTCAACACTAAACTTAATTGCATATTCTGACTCTGATTATGCTGGATGTAAACTAGATAGAAAAAGTACAAGTGGTGCATGTCAATTCTTGGGAAGTAACTTAATCTCTTGGTTTAGCAAAAAGCAAAATTTGGTTGCATTATCTACTGCTGAAGCAGAATATGTTGCAGCTGGAAGTTGCTGTGCTCAAATCCTTTGGATTAAGAGACAACTTGAAGACTATGGCATAACACTTGATAAAACACCTATTAGATGTGATAATACAAGTGCAATCAATTTAACTAAAAATCCAATCCAACATTCAAGAACTAAGCACATTGAAATTAGATATCACTTTATAAGAGAACATGTAGCTAGTAATGAAATCTACCTTGATTATGTTAGTACTGAAGAACAATTAGCTGACATATTTACAAAACCTTTGAGTGAAGAAAGATTTTGTTATCTTAGAGGAGAATTAGGGATTTGTAACCCTTTGGAATGATTTTGAAACCCTTAAGGGATGACTATCTAGATTTCTATCAATTTCTTGAGATTCCTTTCATAATTTTAAGGACAATTTATCTAATCAATTGAGTAATTCAATTCTCCATATTCCAAAGATTTTTTCAAAAATTTATTGACCTTATTTTGACAAGTTTCGGCCGTTTTGAAACTCATTTGTTTTTCTCTGAAACTGTCAGTGGAGTCGACACCTCAATTTGAGGAGTCGACACCTCTTCTGTGTCGCTCTCGGTCAATGACCTTGGAGCCGACACCCGCGTAAGTGGAGCCGACTCCAGTTCGGGCGCTAACTGTGTTAGCGACTTGGAGTCGACACCCGACTTTGCGGGAGTCGACACCTGGTGGTCCCAAATTGACTTTATTAGGGCAGAGTCGACACTTCCGCGATATCTATCTTCCCCAAACCCTTTCCAAACTTTCTCCAAACCCTCTCAAAACCTTCCAAAGCCAAATTCTTCCCAAATCTATCATTCCCAAAGATTTAAATGGCACCTAAGCGTAGGGGATCGGTTCTTGATGCTCCCGTTGCTACGAAGAAACGTACGGCGAGACGTCCAGTCCGTGAACCCACTCCGAGTGATGATTCCTCATCAACACCATCAGATAATCCTGGCCCCTCATCTCCACAGGTAGACACTTTAGCTGGGCGAGTTATTACAATGGGTAGAAAAGTAGATTTTGATTTCTTTGATTCTGAGGGTTTTGGCATTGGAAGACAAATCAAGGAACTTGGTTGGGATAAAGTCTGTTCTTTGGATGTACCCACTTATCCAGTACTTGTTAAAGAATTTTATCTGAATTTAGCTAGAGGAGATGGCGGGATCGTCGTTCTGTGAGAGGAAAGAGGATTCATCTTACATTCCAAATTTTAGGAAATCTGTTAAATATTCCTGTTACTGGATTTGTTGAAAATATTCATAGTGAGAGATCTGCTGCATTGTCAAGAATGTTGGGAAGAGAGATTTCTGAATTTGAAGAGGTTAGGGCAAACCAATTGCCACTTGAGCTAAGGCTGTTACATAACATCTGCAGTAGGATTTTATTTCCCAAGACTGGCCGTTTTGAGTATGTCTCAGAACGAGACATTGTTGTTATGGACAGTATCTTGACTGGTCAGCTTATAAATCTTGCTGGGATGATGATATGGTACATGGCTGAGGCTGGGGGCAAGAAGAGATCTTCACTGCCTTATGGAATGATCCTAACCTTGGTTTTTAGAAGTCAAGGAGTAGCTATTTCTGATAATGAGCCTTCGAAGAACCTAAGGCACACTGACTACTACAGCTTGGCCACTGTGCACCGATGGGATTTGTAAAAGTAGATGGAAAATGGGAGAGAAAAGGGCATTCTGGCGACAGAGTTGCTGAGTTGAATGTGCCTGGCCCTTCTGAGGCAGGACCTTCTGTGAGACAGAGCTCACCAGAGCCAAGTCAGGATGTACCTCCAGCTCCTCCAGCTCCTTCTGCTTTTGATCTATCTTTTGTTGGTTTTTCGGATACTCAGTTAGAACAGCTTAGAGGTATCTTTGCTATTCACAAGGAAGAGATAAAATCTGAGTTAGATAATCAATTTATGAACTTGAGAGAGACTCTTTATTCTTTGGATGAAAGAGTTAGATTGATTGAGTCTACTCTTGGAGCCTCCGCTGAATCTTTAAGGAATGATCTCAAGAACATATTTGATGAACTTAAAGACATTGGTGGAGACTCAGAAACCTATTCCAAATGTAATGCTGAACTTCAGGACAAGATTGCTTCTGCTTGTACATTTGTTGATGAAAGACTGAAGGCCTTTGTCAAGACTCAGAGTGAAGGAATGGCAAGAATAGTGGAAGAACTGCAAAGACGCATTAGAACTAATTTTTGATGAAGTCTCTTTGATGATTAGTATAGTTTGAAGTTTTAATGTAATGAAGTATAGTTTGATGATTGATGTAGTAAATTTTCATTTTGTAAAATGATGTAATGATTGACTTTTTGATGTAATGAACTTATCAAAAATGAATGTCTTTTGATCTTTGAATGAACTTATCAAAAATGATGATTGATACTTAATGAATGTCTTTTTGATCTTTGGAGTATCTATTAATTTTGGTATTTCTCTTGAAACTTCCTTTTTGTTGATTACAAAAAAGGGGGAGAGTTATGGTATTTGCAAATCGTATATGCATTGAATGTAAAAGAAAAGGGGAGAAATATTTAGCTTTTGTATATGCATCAAATCACATAAGTTTAATTTATTGGTATCTAGTTAATTGCACATAAGGTAAAGTAATTGCAATTGATATAACTACCTTATTGGTATCAATCATTAAAATTTTCTGTTAAAAGAAAGAATAGATGTTAAATTGAATATCATAGGGGGAGCTACCTCATTCAGGGTTAAGGAACAAACATTTGAGAAATTTGAAAATCTTATTTTTTCTCATGCATATACTCAATGTTTTTATAATCATCAAAAAGGGGAGATTGTTGACCCAATTATTGATTTTGATGATTAATAAAAGATATGAGTATATTCATTTTGTTACTAATAGATTTAACAAGTGTTACAGGGCGTAAAAATGTTTGATCAATCAAAAAGGACAAAGAAACATGTTTTGAATCAAGATTGAAAAAGAAATTTCAAAGTTCAGAGCCTGGAGTCGACACCCAAATGGTTAGGAGCCGACCCCAAGGCGTATCAGAAAGTTTCTGGGATTTTGGCACGGTCGGAGTCGACACCCAAGGTTTCAAGCCGACTCCAACCTGAGATACAGAGAAGTGCATTCTGTTTCAGTTTTCGGAGCCGACACCTAGAATTCGGGAGCCGACACCTGATATTTCGGGAGCCGACACCTGAGTTTCCGGAGCCGACTCTAACCTGAGAACAGAGAGCATGTTTTATGGACTATCTGGAGCCGACACTTATAGTTTTCCGGAGCCGACTCCCGAAAGTGCCGAGCCGACACTTACCTTTTTGGAGCCGACTCCCCAACAACTTTTTCTTTACTATTTTTGAACACCCGATTTGGAGCCGACACCTGAAAAGTTGGAGCCGACTCCAACCTGTCAGGAACGGATTTTTTATCTGTCAGAAAGTACTCCAACGGTAAGATTTCTTTTCACCTAACTTCTAACGGCTATTTTCTTTGTGTGTAGAAGAATCCAAACATCTCCAACGGCTAGTTTTCCTACCTAAATCCTGGATTAAGGGATCTATAAAAAGGGGACCATCCGTTTGAAAACGGGATGAAAAATTGAGAGAAAATAGATTGAAAAATCTGAGAAGTCTTGAGCAAGAAATCAAAAAGGAAAGAGTCAAAGTTCAAATCTATCAACTCCAGAAAAGCTCAAAGAGAAATCCAAGGCATTCAAGTTCAAATCAAAGGATTTCCCAAGTGAAGAGATAGAAAGCAAAAGCCCTGATTTTCCCATCTTCTCAATTGTGAGTTTTTGAAGAATCTGAGCTGAGGCACTGATTCAACCTTTCAAAGAAGAAGAGGAAAAGAAGAAAAGAAGAAAAGCGCACATTCAAAGATCTTCAAACAGGCTTTTCTAATCCTTGTTTAGTTTATTGTTTATTTGCTCATTTGAGGAGCATTCTTGTATCTTAAACTCTATTCTCATTTACTATTTACTAGTTCAATTAGGGGATTGAATTAGTTGAGGTAGTTTACCTCGGGGAAAGCTAAGGATAGCTTGTGATTTGGGTTTTGTGCTGGTGACCCAAAACCAGCTGGGTTCGTTGTAATCCCAGGGGAAACAACAAGTTTTGAGTTGTGAGCTTGTAAAACAACTCGGCTGTAATCAAGTAGATTATAGTGTGGACCCAAGTGGTACTTGGGAGTGGACGTAGGTGTTGGATACACCAACTACTATAAAATCCTTGTGTTTGCCGTGTTTTGACTCTCTCACTATCTCTTGATCTGTGCTTAATATTCATCCTGCACTTAATCTTATCTATTCCAAAGCACATAGTTTTTCAAAAGGCTAAAATTTTTAGAACCCAATTCACCCCCCCCTCTTGGGTTGCCATCTGGGCCAACACCTTTCACCTCGCAGGGGTGGGCCTGCATCGTCTCAGGGGCAATGGGGGCATCTAATGTGGCTGATCAAGCCTTATACGGGTTAACGGAGAAAGCAACTAATGGAACCCTCAGCTTCGGCCTCCGAGGCCACTTAGGCCTCGAGGCCCCCTCGGACCTGGCGTCCCCTCGGCCTCGGACCTGGCGTCCCCTCGGCCTCGGACCTCCGAGGGGGCCTCGGAGGCCCCCTCGGACCTGGCATCCCCTCGGCCTCGGACATGGCGTCCCCTCGGCCTCGGACCTCCGAGGTCCCCTCGGCCTTAGACTCAGGTCCCCTTGGCCACGGACCTCGTGTCCCCTCGGCTTCAGTCCCGGACCCCCTCGGTCTCGGACCCAAGTCCCCTCGCCTCGGACTCATGTCCCCTTGACCACGGACCTCGTGTCCCCTCGGTTTCAGCCCTGGAGTCCCTTCATCCTCGAGCCACCTGACATGACCACGTGGCCCACCAACCACCTGCAGCCGCCACGTGGCCCACTAACCGTCTGCAACTGCGCATGACCACTGCCCGTAATGGCACATGCCTGATACGACTAGGCCCACCTGCCACCTATGGCACCGTGCTTGGCAGGGCTGGTGGGCCGACACACCTCTGATATGTCCAGTGTTGGTTGCAACCTGTCACTGTCAGTCTGGCCACCCATCAGCTACCGGACTGCAGCACCTTGAAATCAGCCACCTTTTGAAAGCGAAAAAAGGGACCCTCGAACAGGTATAAAAACCCACACTCACAACGAGAGAGGGATCTGAACTCAAGTTCTCTAGTATTTCCTATTAGCTCTTTTTCTTCATTATTCCCGAGTCGCTTACTTGAGCATCGGAGGGTCCCCACCAGTGCAATCGGTCTTCGAGGACTTCTTTGCAGGAGCTTCTTTGAAGAGGAGGATCTCCATTTTTCGGCGTTGGAGGAATGTGACTTGGCGGCAACACTGATTACAACAGCAATGCCAGAGTTGTGGAGAGTGGCGAGGGTAGCAGGTTTTGGTTCGAAGAGGCGGATCTTGGTGATGTTCTAGGATTTCAAGAGAGCCACCACATTTTCTGGTGAGGGTAGATTGTCGCCCAGCAAGCCATAGTTTATTCCAATCTCTGCAGCTCCTGCACCACTCACAACAAAAGTTTTGTTTTATGCATGCAAGGGTACGTTCAACTATCATATATATATATATATATATATATATATATATATATATATATATATATATATCATTTTCTTCAAAAATAAATAAAGCTCCAATATTAGAAATGCAACAATATTATTGGAACTATGACAAATAACATTATTAAATATATGATAGCAAACATAGTGTCAAACAAGGATCCTACCATTAATCTACCTACTTAGTCATGCATGAATCTTTCGACTCATTTGGCTCTCACGCTCAACTATTCATTTTATGTTATGGGCATTCCTATATATATATATAATGTAATGAGCCTACCCTCTCTTTTCTGTTTATATTTCAAAACATGACAAAAATCTATAATTATCAGCAAAGTTATTTAGCACAGTTTGCCATACAACAGAGCTCACAAAGTTCAGTAAAATACCGACATGAATACAGAAGCTTGATATAAGAAGATTGAAGGCAACAACGCAAATGAATAGCGCACTCTCCATGAATATCAGGTGCTTTTGTTGCACTGTCTCTCTTACCCTTCTGTTAATTACTGGCCAACAAACAATGCTCGCTAACAAAGAAACACTAGGGATACTCCGATCTGTAACTTTCTCTAGTCGATTCGAAGCATGAAATATTCAAAGAAAATTAAAAGCATTATCTAGTGACAAGAAGAGATGAAGAAATCTGCGTAAATCCATTGGTACAGGAAAAAAAAAAGGGAAGAAAGACCTTACCGATTCTTCTATATGTGGAGTAAGAAGGACTCAAAGAGACTGAAATAAAACTAAAGGAAACTTCCTTGATTTGTTTGGAAGCGAAACCATGACCACGCTTTATAGATATCTGGGCATCCATAGATGGATAATTCACGTAGATAGCAACAAAATATTCTGTAAAAATCCAAGATTAGACAATAAAAGGGTTTAAAAGAGACCGAAAAAGATAGGAAGGAGATTTCCATAGCGATTTTATTGGATGCGAAAGCATGACCCTATTTTATAACATATCTAGACGTGCATAGATGACAAATGATCGTAGATGGCAATGAAGTATTCTGGAAAGATCAAACAAAATAAGTGGGTCTTCAATTTAGAGAATTTTCTTAATCAAACGATTTAAATGTTAAGAAAAAGTTTCAGGCCTTAATTATTTGCTATTTCGTTTGTCTTGTTTTTTATTTTCCCTCGCTTGCAAAAGCAAACTTAGTTAAAAAGGACCAAAAAAGAGAGAGAGAAAGATGAAAAAAAAGAAAGAACGAAAAGAAAAGGAAGTGGAGAGAGAGAGTTTATTAAATAAAAAAAAGAAAGAAAAAAATATCTTTCTCTCCTTGCCCCAACATAGCTGCCCCCCAAACCCATCCTAAGGTGCCACGAGGCACCTTCCCCACCTTTGAAAAGTCACCACCTTCCATGCTTGAAAATGATTGTCAAAATCCAGTTGCTGCCTCCTCATCATTTTCGACCTGCTGCCGCCATTGTACTTTCCAAACATCGCCAACCTACTGACTTCGTAGCTCGTCTGTTAAAGTGCAATTATTATTAATTTTTTAATATTATATTTATTATTTTTAGTTTATATCGGATCTATATATATTTAGATCTATTTTATTATGCTTTACTGTGATAGCCTCATATGGATAAAGGGCATTATTTTTAAAATGCCATAGAATCAGAAATAATACATTTATATGATGGTGTGCTTATAAAATCCTAAATCTATTATCTAAATTTTCTTTCAAAAATAATTTATATTAAAAATAACCCTAACAAAAATTGTTCTAACAAAAAAGTGGGCTTTTTGTGATGAAATAGTTTCGTCGCTATAAACTTATTTATAACAACAAAATTAAAATTAAATTCAGTAACAAGTATTTCGAACGATGAAATATATTTTCATCGTTATAAATAAAAATTATTGTTAAAATCTTTTTTTTCTTTCTATTATGGTGAACTTTTAATTTCGCCGTAATAGTGATGCCTATTACGACAAAAAATTATTTTGTCGTAATACGTATAACGATTTTTTAGTAATTTTTTTCTCATTATATTATGGCGAAATGTTAATTTCACCGTAATAGTGATGCTTATTACGACGAAAAATAGTTTCGTCATAATAAGTATAACCATTTTTTAGTAATTTTTTTTTCTCGTTCTATTACGGTGAAATTTTAATTTCTCCATAATAGTGATGCTTATGACGACAAAAAATAGTTTCATCATAATAAGTATAATGATTTTTTTAGTAAAATTTTTTTTCGTAATATTACGATGAAATTTTAATTTTTCCATAATAGTGATGGTTATTATGACGAAAAATAGTTTCATCGTAATAAGTATAATGGTTTTTTTAGTAAATTTTTTTTTTCGTTCTATTACGGTGAAATTTTAATTTCATCGTAATAGTGATGCTTATGACAACAAAAAATAGTTTCGCTGTAATAAAAATAATGATTTTTTTAGTAATTTTTTTCTCATTCGATTACAGTGAAATTTTAATTTTGCCGTAATAGTGATGCTTATTACGTATAACGATTTATTTTAGTAAATTTTGTTTTTCTCATTATATTACGGTGAAATTTTAATTTTGCCGTAATAGCGATGCTTATTACGACAAAATAGTTTAGTTGTAATAATTATAATAATTTTTTTAGTAAATTTTTTTTATCATTCTATTACGGCAAAATTTTAATTTCTCTGTAATAGTACTAATGCTTATGATGACAAAAAATAGTTTTGTCGTAATAAATATAACAATTTTTTTAATTTTTTTTTCTCGTTCTATTACAGTAAAATTTTAATTTCATAATAGTGATGCTTATTACGATGAAATATAGTTTCATCATAATACGTATAATGATTTATATTTTAGCGATGAAACTATTTCATCACAAAAAATCCCACTTTCTTGTTAGAACAATTTTTGTTAGGGTTATTTTTAATATAAATTATTTTTGAAAGAAAAATTTATATAATAAATTTAGGATTTTATAAGCACACCATCATATAAAACGTATTATTTCTGATTCTATGGTATTTTAAAAATAATGCCCTTTATCCATATGAGGCTATCACAGTAAAGCATAATAAAATAGATCCAAATATATATATCCGATATAAACTAAAAATAATAAATATAATATTAAAAAATTAATAATCATTGCATTTTAACAGACGAGCTACGAAGTCAGTAGGGTGGCGATGTCTGGAAAGTACAATGGTGGTAGTAGGTCGAAAATGATGAGGAGGCAGCAGCTGGAGTTTGACAATCATTTTCAAGCATGAAGGGTGGTGAGTCTTCGAAGGTGGGGAAGGCGCCTCATGGTGCCTTACGATGGGTTTGGGGGGCAGCTGCGTTGGGGTTGGCCCACTGGCTTGCGAGGAAAGAAAGATCTTTTCTTTCTTTCTTTTTTTTTTAATAAACTCTCTCTCTCCACTTCCTTTTCTTTTCGTTCTTTCTTTTTTTTCCTCTTTCTCTCTCTCTTTTTGGTCCTTTTTAACTAAGTTTGCTTTTGCAAGCGAGGGAAAATAAAAAACAAGACAAACGAAATTGCAAATAATTAAGGCCTGAAACTTTTTCTTAACATTTAAATCGTTCAATTAAGAAAATTCTCTAAATTGAAGACCCTCTTATTTTGTTTGATCTTTCTGGAATACTTCATTGCCATCTACGATCATTTGTCATCTATGCACGTCTAGATATGTTATAAAAGGGTCATGCTTTCGCTCCAATAAAATCGCTATGGAAATCTCCTTCCTATCTTTTTCGGTCTCTTTTAAACCCTTTTATTGTCTAATCTTGGATTTTTACATAATATTTTGTTGCTATCTATGCGAATTTGCCATCTATGGATGCCCGGATATCTTATAAAGCGTGGTCATGGTTTCGCTTCCAAACAAATCGCCAAGGAAGTTTCC
>UESW01001388.1:0-164560 GCA_900491605.1 Calamus simplicifolius | reverse complement strand
GCTTTTCTTCTTTCCCTTCCTTTTTTTATTTTGCTAACTCCAACTGGTGACTTGCAGTGATGAAGATCCCTATTCATATTATTAGGAAGCCAAGACAAAGAGAAAGAGGGCTTGAAGGCACCGAGGGGCTGAGCAGGAGGCAGCGAACCCCGGCCCCGAGCCAACCTTTGGCACGGTCCTCTCCACCCCAGGAGCATAAAGAGTCGGCGGTCGGCCCTTTGTCGACCTCACGGCCGAACCCCCCTAGAGTGAGAGGGGGGCTACAGTAGTGGAGCCGCTGTCCCAGCTATTGAGCCAACCCGGCCGAGGTGGAGTCAAGCTCGAATGAGGGCCCCCTGGCAGCGGCGGGGCCGCCCATAGAGGAAGTGCCAGCAGTTCCCAGCCCAGCACACGTTGCGCCCGAGCCAGCCGAGGGAGGTAAGGCAGGGGCGATCCCTTCTCGGCTCTCCACGATGAATCATGGGCGCAGGGCAGAGTGGCTTATCTCCCAAATCATCCTCCCGAGTTTTAGAAGAGCTCAGCTGTTGGGGGCCTTAGCCTTTTTCAGGGAGGCCTTCATGGCTCTCATCCGAGTAAGTGTCCTGCATGGCTTAGTAGTTTTTTCCTTGTATCCTATTAGCTTTCGTACTAACTTACTTTTTGATACAGTCGGTGAACTCCTTGGTGGCCACATGGGAGGCCATCAACCAAGGGTAGACTATTCTCCGCGAGGCTCAGCGGGAGGCTGTCGAGGCCCAAGCATGGGCGAGAGGGCGGAAGAGGCTAGGGAGGCGGCCGAACACCAGGCGAAAGCTGAGGCTGAGCGCTCGGGCGGCTTTGGACCAACTGGGGGAGGCCATGGGTGCTGTGACTGCCCGGGACTTTCATATCAATGCCCTTGCCACTGGAATAAAGGCGGCCAAGGAAAGGGCAGAGAAGACTAAAGAGGCGGCAAGAAGGTCTGATTATCGTGCTGCGGAGGGGGAAGCCAAGGTGCATGAGGCAGAAGCCGCCGCAGCCACCGCTGAGGAGAGGGCGGCCATTGTTGAGGAGACGGCAGTCGAGGCTGAGAAGATGGCTGCGGAAGCTATGGACAAATTCCACAAGTCCGCTTGCTTCACAGGCAAGCTAGCCGAAGCCTCTGCGGATGTCTATCTGCAGGGGTTCAAGGACTACTGGGAGAAGGTGGCCAAGGACTTGGGCCTCCCCGGTGCCATGGAGATAGAGCTGACGAGGTGTCCGAGGGGCCACCATCCAAGGGCGACTAAAGTCTGACTTGGTCGACATTTTGTAGACACTTTAAAGTAATGAAAAATTCTTTTTGAAATCTGCTTTCATTAGCTAGTGTAGTAACTTTCCTCTCAGCTCGTCGCCGTAGGACCCATAGGGGCCGCATCGCACTGGGGGGGGTGTGGCGTCTGTCTGCTTACCATGAGCGAATCCATGACTTAGTTGCTATATAGAACGGACCTTATTGTGAGCGCTGAGGTTCGACTCGAAGCTCTCCTTAGCAAACTTGAGGTTGACGCATAGGTGCACGCCTCATGGGGAGCCTGCAGCGCCGAGCTGCCACCAAAACTCCAAAGCAGGCTAGGTCTGGTGGTGCCGATGTTGCATCGGGCTTGAAGTGCCGAGCTAGCCTCGAGCTTTTGAGTGTCGATGGTACATCAGGCTCGAAGTGCCGAGCTGTCTCGGGCTTTTGAGTGCCGATGGTCAGGCTTGAAGTGCCGAGCTAGGCTCAGGCTTTTGAGTGCCGATGGTACATCTGGCTCGAAGTACCGAGCTGGCCTTGAGCTTTTGAATACCGATGGTACATCAGCTTGAAGTGCCGAGCTGGCCTTGGGCTTTTGAATGCCGATGATACATCGGCTCGAAGTGCCAAGCTGGCCTTGGGCTTTTGAGTGCCGATGGTGCATCAGGCTTGAAGTGCCAAGCTGGCCTCGGGCTTCTGAGTGCTGATGGTACATCGAGCTTTTGAAGTGCCGAGCTGGCCTTGGCTTTTGAGTACCGATGGTACATCGGGCTTGAAGTGCTGAGCTAGCCTTGGGCTTTTGAGTGCTGATGGTACATTAGGCTTTTGAAGTGCCGAGCTGGCCTTAGGCTTTTGAGTACCAATAGTACATCGGGCTTGAAGTGTCAAGCTGGCCTCGGGCTTTTGAATACCGATAGTACATTGGGCTTGAAGTGCCGAGCTGGCCTCGGGCTTTTGAGTGCCGATGGTACATCGGCTTTTGAAGTGCCGAGCTGGCCTCGGACTTTTGAGTACCAATGGTACATCGGGCTTGAAGTGCCGAGTTGGCCTAGGGCTTTTGAGTGCCGATGGTACATCAGTCTTGAAGTGCCAAGCTAGTCTCGGGCTTTTGAGTACCGATGGTACATTGGGATTTTGAAGTGCCGAGCTGGCCTCGGGCTTTTAGTGCCGAAGGTACATCGAGCTTGAAGTACCGAGCTGGCTTAGGTTTTTGAGTACCAATGGTACATTGAGCTTTTGAAGTGCCGAGCTGGCCTTGGACTTTTGAGTACCGATGGTACATCGGGCTTGAAGTGCCAAGCTGGCCTCAAGCTTTTGAGTGCTCATGGTACATCGCACTTTTGAAGTGCCGAGCTGGCCTTGGGCTTTGAGTGCCGATGGTACATCAGGCTTTTGAAGTACCGAGTTGGCCTTGGGCTTTTAAGTGCTGATGGTACATCGGGCTTGAAGTACCGAGTTGGCCTCGGGCTTTTGAGTGTCGATGCTACATCGGGCTTGAAGCGCCGAGCTGGCCTCAGGCTTTTGAGTGCCGATGGTACATCGGGCTTGAAGTGCCGAGCTGGCATCGGCCTTTGCTGAAAAGATGAGTTACTCGAACACACTTTTATTAATATGAAATGTGAGATAGGTGAGTCTAAAAGAATATGAATAATTCACCCAATGTATAGAAGGGATACATTACTGGTAGTACTGACGGAGGTTGTCAGCGTTCCAAGTCCGAGGGAACAACTTTCCATTTAGTCCTTCGATTCGATACGCTCCATGATGGAGGGCTTCAGTGACTCGATAGGGTCCTTTCCAATTCCGTGACAACTTGCCTCCTTCCATCAGCTTTGAGACTTTGGCCCGTCTGAGGACTAGGTCCCCTGGCAAGAATGTTCAAGGACAGACATGAGCATTATAATACCTGGTGGTTCACTATCGGTAGGTGGCCATTTAGAGTCATGCTCGGTCATGTACCTCTTCCACAAGGTTAAGGTTGGCTCGCAGCTGGTTTGAGTTGTCCCCTCATCGTAAGACTCCGTCCGGGGGCTTGGGACGATCTCTATAGGGATGACAGCCTCAGACCCGAAGACAAGGCTGACGGGGGTCTTCCCCGTAGGAGCCGCGACGTCATGTGGTAGGCCCACAGCACATTGGAAAGTTCCTCCACCCACCTCCCTTTGAATTCATCCAGTCACGCTCTGAGTCCTTGGAGAATAATGCGATTTGTTACCTCGGCCACGCCGTTGGTCTGAGGGTGACCGACAGAGGTGAACCGCTGATGAATGCCTAGCTCCGTGTAGAATCCTCTGAAGGGTGTGTTGTCGAACTTTCGACCATTGTCGGTGGCGAGGGTATGCGGTAGTCCGAACCAGCAGATTATAGACTTCCAAAAAAAGGATCTCACTTTGCCTTCGGTGATCTTAGCTAGTGCCTCGGCCTTGATCCATTTGGTGAAGTGGTCAACGGCCACCAATAGAAATTTGCACTGGCCAGAGGCTGAAAAAATGATCCCAGGATATTCATCCCCCACTGGGCAAAAGGCAGGGGGCGCCAGGGGGCTCAGCTGAGAGGTCGACTGCCATTGGATGTTGGCATGTCGTTGGCAGCTATCACACTTTTGAACTAACTCGGCAGCATCCTCCTTCATCGTCAGCCAATAGTACCCTTGGCGCAGGGCTTTATATGCTAGTGCTCTGCCCCCAGATGACTTCCACAAATGCCCTCATGGATCTTCCATAGGATGTAATCAGCTTCCATGGGGCTAACGCACTTGACTGGGTATGAGAAGGACCTTGGTAGAGCCCCATCCATCATCAAAAACTTAGGAGCTCATCGCTTGAGCAGCCTGGCCTCAGCCAGATCTTCGGGGAGGGTGCCATCGGTAAGGTACTGGATGTAAGCATCCATCCAAGAGGGTTCCTATGCGATCGGTAGGGCCTCTTCTATGGCTTTGATGCTTGGAACCTCCAGATGCTCTATATACATTCTTCCCAAGGTCCCGTTGGCTGAGGTGGCCAAACGGGATAGCACATCAGCTCTGGCGTTCTCTCCTCTGGGAATATAACTGACACGGAAGTAAGCAAAATGGAAGGCCTAAGATTGGACCTTACTCATGTAACGGGACATGGCTGGATCTCGAATTTCGTATTCCCCAGCCACTTGCCTAGAGACAAGCTAAGAGTAGTGAAAACCCTGAGACGTCTTGCTCCAAGCTCCTTTGCCAACTTCATTCCTGCCAACAAGGCTTCATACTCCGCTTGGTTATTGGCGGCGGAGAAAGGAAACGGAGAGCATACTCCATTGCCTCTCCCTCGGGGCTTGCGAAGATGAGCCCAGCTTCACTCTCCTAGGAGTTAGATGCGCCGTCTACATGAAGGATTCAATCCTCTCCTGCCTTGCCACCATGGGGGACTCAAAGTATGGTTCCGCCAACTGCTCCTCGGCCCAAGTGCATTCGACCAGAAAATTGGCTAGCACCTGGGACTTCATTGCAGACCTTGGCCAGATGGACAAGTCCAACTCCCCAAGCTTGATGGCCCACTTCGCAAGTTGGCCAGAGGTGTCAGGATGGGATAAGATCGTTCGGAGGGACTGGTTCGTGAGCACCACAATAGGATGGGCTTGGAAGTAGGGCCTGAAGCGCTGAGCAAAGACAATCAAGGCAAAGATGATCTTCTCGGTCCTGGAATACCTAGTCTCTATATCATAAAGCACCTTGCTGGTGTAGTAAACCGGCCTTTGTGTCTCGTCGGTATCCATGTGTACAAGCATGGAGCTGATGGCTTCGGGGAAGGCTGCAAGGTAGAGAAAGAGCTCCTCCCCACTCCTCAGCTTGGACAGCAGCGGTGGAGTGGATAGAAATTTCTTTAACTCCTCAAAGGCTTTTTGGCACTCCTTTGTTCACTCAAAGTTGTTGACCTTGTGCAGTGCCTTGAAGAAAGGCAGACACCTCTCCACCGACTTGGACAAGAACCGGCTCAGGGCTACCATCCTTTCAGTTAAGCGCTGCACCTCCTTCTTGCTAGTCGGGGGCCTTATGTCAAGGATAGCTCAAATTTTATCAGGGTTCGCCTCGATCCCCCGCTGCATCACCATGAAGCCCAAGAACTTGCCTGCTGTTACTCTGAAAGCACACTTGCGAGGGTTTAGCCTCATCTGGTACTGGCGGAGATTGTTAAATGTCTCCGCCAGGTCGGCAACATGGTCAGTGGTGCAAATACTCTTGGTCAGCATGTCGTCCACGTATACCTCCATGTTGCACCTGATCTAGTCCTCAAAGACCTTATTCATTAGCCTCTAATAGGTGGCCCTAGTGTTCTTTAACCCGAATGACATTACCTTGTAACAATATATGCCCTTCTCGGTCACAAATGAGGTAGCCTCCTCGTCCCGGGTCCATCTTGATTTGATTGTATCCGGAGAAGGCATCCATGAAACTGAGGGTCTCATGGCCAGATGTGGTGTACACCAGCTTGTTAATCCGAGGCAGTAAGAAGCTGTCCTTGGGGCACACCTTTTTGAGATCAGTGAAGTCCACGCACATCCTCCAGCTCTTGCTAGCCTTACGGACCATCACGACGTTGGCTAGCTAGTCGGGGTAGTGGACCTCTCGGATGTGGCCAGCAGCCACCAGCTTACGAACCTCCTCGCCAATGGCCTTATGCCGGTCGGGGTGAAGCTCCTTTTCTTCTACCGGATGGGTTAGCATTTTGGTTTAATGTTAAGCTGATGGGTGATTACCTTCTCGGGTATACTTGGCATGTCTGATGCCGACCATGCAAAGACGTCGGAGTTGGCATGTAGGAAGGCTAGAAGCTGCTCGTGTGCCTCCTTCGGGAGTAGCACTCCAACCTGAACCATCCTCATCGGGTCCTCCCCCAGTGGGAAGGTCAGCAGGCGCTCGGTTGGCTCCCCCCTCCTCTCCAAGTCTCGGGGGTCGAGTGATTCTGATGCTGGTGCATACACCACCCCCTATGGGCTAGGGGCCTTATGGTCGCAAAGTGGCAGCGGGTTCTGCTCCCCCACATCTCCCCGATTCCTTTGCTAGTGGGAAACCTCACGAGCAGTCTAGAGATGACTATGTCCAAAAGGTTCATACCAGATCTTCCGAGGATGGCATTGTAGGCCAGGGAAACCCGGACAACTAGGAAGTTCATGAAAACCGTGCTCTGATATGGTGGGGTCCCGACCGTGACAGTGAGAGTGATCTTGCCCTCAACCCTTACAGAATCTCCGATAAAATCCATCAAGGGTATGGTGATGAGCGATGAGACATGTTTGTTGGTCCAGATAGCAACCCAAGAGGGGGGGTGAATTGGGTTTTTCAAAAATTTAAATTCTTTTGAAAGATAACCCCCAGCGAAAATAAAAACTTAGATTCACATTAAAACTGAACAACCACAAATAGAGAGTTGAAGGTAAAGAAACAATCACGGCAAACATAGGAGATTTTATAGTGGTTCGGTGTACCTACACCTACGTCCACTCCCAAGTACCTCTTGGGTCCATACTATAATCAAACAGAACAACAGAGTTGTTTTGCAAGCTCACAACTCGAACTTGTTGTTTTCCCGGGTGCACAACGAACTCAGCTGGTTTTCAAGGCTCACCAGCACAAAACCTATTACCACAAGCTAATGCTTGCACAAGGCTAACAGCCTCAACTAAATCAATCACCAGATTGATCCAGCAAACAATATTTATTTTTACAAGATAAACAACTCCTTCAATGAGCAAATATACAATAATGAAACAATAATAAGAGGGTAGGAATCAAAGCCTGATTCGCAGATCTTGGTGGCTTCTTCCTTCTCTTCCTTTTAAATGGATCTTCCTTCAAGATGCTCTTGAGACTCAGAAGATCAGAAAGCTAGGGCTTCTTCCTTTTCTTTAGATTTCTTCGAAATGGAACAGCAAAAGCTTGGAATCTCTCTCTTCTTTTCGGGAATCAGTAGGATCTTTCCTTACAAGTTTTCCCTCTTTTCTTTTCTGATATCTCAAAGATTTGTCTCTATCTTTTCTTTTTGCCTCTCTTATCTCTTCTTTTGGGATGCAACAAATCCTCTTCTTATAGATCCCGATTAATCCATAAATAGTTTGAAACTCTCCGTTAGAAACAAGTGTAAGAAGGATTAGATCCATAAATAATAATAGCCATTGGGATTAAAATAGATAAAGATAAAGTTTAGAGTCGTTCTGACAGTTCTGGAGCCGTGTCTGACATTCTGGAGTCGGCTCTAACTTTTTTGGAGTCGGCACTAACTCGAAATTCTTTAATCCGCTCGATCTGGAGTCGTCTCTGACTTTTCTGGGGTCGACAAAAAATTCTTCTGGAGTCGACTCTAACAGTTTGGGAGTCGACTCTAAGTCGTGGCCTGAAAATCATCGTTTTGTCTTTTCTATTGGAGTTGGCTCTAACAGTGCCGGAGTCGACTCTAAGTCTGTGCCGTTTTCTGGAGTCGACTCTGCGATTCCATGTGTCGACTCTAATGTCTGCAATCTTACCTTGACATTAGATTCGAACCAGAACTTGATTTGACTCTTGATTTTGATTATCAAGTTGACTTATAATCTGAAAAACTTAATCAAAATCATTAGTAACTTCAAATGTTATACTCAAATAGTTTTATTAATCATCAAAATCGTCAATTGGGTCAACAAGGTTCATCCAAACAAATGCATCGTAACTCAAACATTCACTGAGCTCCCACTGTCAACTAAAATTTTTTTTATAGGGTGTTTTGGTATCGTCATAGACACGACGACGCTGCCATCATTCTTGTTAACTACCCCCTTTAGGTCCCATTGGGAAAAGGGAATTACAGAATCAAGCCCCTCATCCCCCCGTGGCCTCTTGGAGGCACCGCTTGCCCCCCAGGAGATCATGGCTTCCATCTTCTCGGTTGAAGCATTGTCGATGCTGACCTTAGGAGGCGGAGGTGCTGATGGGCCGGGTGCACTCAGGTTACCTCTCTGAACGAACTTTCTCAGGTGGCCATGTTGGATAAGGTCCTCAATCGCCTTCTTTAACTAGAGACAGTCTTCAGTGTCGTGGCCATGGTCCTGGTGGAAGCAGCAGTACAGATTTTTGTTGCGGAAAATCTTGGGGTTCAATGGGGAGGGCGCTGGAGATACGGCTCGTCCTCGATCTCCATCAGGATATAAGATATTGGGGCGAGCAAGGGAGTGAACGGACCCTTCCTAGGAACGAGCACTCGTGGATGGTTGTCTAGTCGGCGGGGAGGCTCGGGCCTCCTGGGCCAAGCCTCAGCAAGCTTGGGACGAGCTTGCTTCTTGATGAAACTCCCATCTGCCTCATGCCGGAAAGAGTCGACCTCATCTGTGTGGATGTACTTCTGTGCCTGACTCAGCAGTTCGGCGTAGGATCCGAATGGCTTCTTGTTGAGGGAGTAGGCCAAACGGGAGGGGCGGAGCCCCCACTTCAAGGCCAAAGTGGCCACAGAGTCCTTAAGGTTGTAGACCTCGAGGGTAGCTTCTTTGAATCGGGCGACGAAGTCCCGCAGGGACTCACCGCTTTTCTAGTAGATGGAGAATAGACTGTCCGCCACCTGGGGGATCTTCTAGTAGGCACCGAAGTGAGCCAAGAAAGCCCTCTCCAGCTATCGGAAGGAGTTGATACTCTGTGGTGGCAAGCGGGAGTACCAAGCTAGGGTAGCCTTCCTCAGGGTGGCGGGGACGGCAATGCAAAGCAAGGAGTCAGTCGCCCCCTGGACCTGCATGAGGACCTTGTAGTTTTTCAGATGGTCCAGGGGATAGTGGTCCCGTCGTATGGGTCCAGTTGAGGGAGGCAGAACGGGTTGAAATTGGCTCCTCCATTATGCGATGGGACAGCAGTGGACGGCTATCGTAATCTCCCTTCGGTGGGTTGGTGATCATGCAGCTGAGCTCCTCCAGCCACTGGTTGTGTTCATCCAGCCGGCGCTTGGCCAGGTGAACTATCTGGCCATCAAAGGACCCTTCCCTTAAAGACTCAGAGGACGGAGAGGAGTGGCGATGATGAAGACGGGTGCGCTCCGCCTTCCTCCCACACCGCTGCATAGGGAAAGCGCTGGCGTGGCGAGAGGGGACCAGGACATCTTAGAGGCCTCCTGGAGATTATGTTGGGGCGAAGCACGGCAGTGAACCTCCCAGAGGGGAGATCTCTCCTGGAAAGAATGCTGGATGGGCTGGACCACCCCCGAAACCGATGAGGGTGGCTTCAGCTGCTGCTGTGCGGCGATCGGTTGCTGCTGTAGAACCTGGAGTGCCGCCACCAGCGACTGGACCTGCATGGTGAGAGCAGCTATCCGATCATCTGGCCGCTATGGCGGTGGTGGAGATGGTGGTGCGGGGATGCCGGTCTGGGGAGCAAGGGGACCAGCCTCCGATGGGTCAACCTCCTGGCGATGCCTCCCGACATGGCTGGTGGAAACCTCCTGGGCACGTGTCACCACCATCTTGAATACTCAGGGGAGGAGAATCTATAGCTGACTAGTTTGAGCTTTCTTCTCTATTAACCCTCCTTCCTGGCATGCCAATCTGTTGCCGCCAAGTCACGTTCCTCCAACGCCAAAAAATTGAGATCCTTCCTCTCGAAGAAGCTCCTGCAAAGAAGTCCCCGAAGATCGGTTGCATCGGTGTGGACCCTCCGACGCTCAAGTAAGCGACTCAGGAACAGTGAAGAAAATGAGCTAATAGGAAATAGCTAGAGAACTTGAGTTCAGATCCCTCTCTCGTTGTGAGTGTGGGTTTTTATACCTGTTTGAGGATCCCTTTTTTCGCTTCCAGAAGGTGGCTGATTTTCAAGGTGCCGTTGTCCGGTAGTAGACGGGCGGCCACACTGAAGTGACAGGTCGCAATCGATACCTGACATGTCAGAGGTGTCTTGCCCTGCTAGCCCTGCCAGGCGCGGTGCCACAGGTGGCTGGTGGGCCTAGTTGTGTCAGGCGTGCGCCGTTACGGGCAGTGGCACGCACAGTCGCAGACGATTAGTGGGCCACGTGGTGGCTGTAGGCGGTTGGTGGGTCATGTGGTCGTGTCAGGCAGCTCGAGGATGAAGGGACTCCAGGGCTGAAGCCGAGGGGATATGAGGTCCGTGGTCAATGGGACATGAGTCCGAGGCCGAGGGGACCTCGGGTCCGAGAGCCGAGGGTCCAAGTCCGAGGCCTGAGGTCTGAGGCCGAGGGGACTCTAGGTTTGAGGGGGCCTCGGAGGCCTCGGAGGCCGAAGTTGAGGGTTCCGTCAGTTGCTCTCTCCATTAACCCGTACAAGGCTTGATCAGCCACATCGCTCAGCACCCTTATTATTATTATTGTTGTTGTTGTTGTTGTTGTTGTTGTTATTATTATATTTTTTATCATATCATTCTAGTATAAGCCAAATCCGATATATCAGAAAATAAAATTTACAATAAAGCAAGAATCTTTCTGCTTTCAGCTCTAAAATCTGAAGTACTGAAATGACAGTCCAGTCAATTACTGAGTTGGCTTTTCGATAGACATATCAAATCTGGACTATGTATGCATTCTGAATAGTAGACCAGATGTTTTGGATCAAGAAGTTGATTGGCAAGTGATCGCAGGAGTCCTATCTAAGCTATCAAATAACAGTAATAGAATTCTCCTCGATGAAAAGACTATGAGCACCAAGGATGCATACAAAAACTTTTAAACTTTAAGCAAGGTTAATTCCTTAAATTTTTATAAAGTGAATAAATGGCAAGGATAGCTTAGGCCTCCAGGTGTATTTGATATGGGGTAATAAATAAGAATGAAAACTTATAAAAATAGCACTTTTCTGATACAAAGTTTCATATTATAAAAGTTTTCTTATTGATTACATTTGATTATATTTGTAAATGATGGAATTAACAATTTAAAAGAAATTACTTCTCTAGAAATTATTAATCCTATGTCAAGGTAACTTTTCCTAATTTTTCACCCTTGTTTTTAAAAAAACCATACCAAATTCAACCCTAGGATAAAAAGTACATATCCCTGATGGCTTTCACAATTCAGGAAGGAACGGTACATCCCAGCCATTCCATGCATCTCCCCTTGATCACAACCCATTATATGATTAAACTTTTAGTTTGAGCCTCTTAAACCTCGACCAAACTTTGGGCTCTTTTTGCTGACTACGTACATGGCTAAATCAGAGAGCCAAATCATGCAATTTACCGAAAGGAAGGGACAACAAGGCAAAACAGCAGAGTCCATGTGCATTTGACTAATGACCATCTTGTCCACCTTAACCACGGGGTCCACATTTCATGTATTTTTGTTTTGGTATTGATTCATAGCTGTTGTCAAATTCCAGTCACGGTCCCGTACCATTCGATGATGGGGTGGCATGAAATGAGTTAATCAACAACCGCCAGCCAAGCCTCCAGCGTTTGATCCATCCCACCTTTGGCCATTACCTCTCGCCGTCGTTGCCTTTTAGCAGTGGGTCCACTGTCCAAATCACCATCAAAGGGCATCTACTGCTTGTCCGCACGATAACCTGACCATAGGGAAATATGAGTTCCTTGAGTAATGCTGGTACTCATTAATTTGGTGAAATTGCTTATATTTATTGATCATGGACTGGAATGTATATATATATATATATATATATATATATATATATATATATATATATATATATATCTACAAATGACCCTTTTTGCCTTTTGCTAGAGAAATGAGTTATATCATATTGGACTGGCAGTACATTTGGTGATGGTCAATATGTTTGTTTTTTCTTATTAAGCGTATCGGTTAGATACGATTAAGATGGATTAAGGTGGTCCTATATTTCCATCTTGAGGGACTACGTGAATTCAAATTTTGAATTTGAATTCACGATTAAGATAAGCATCCCTCAACCATATATGTTTAAAGCGTCTTGTGATGGACAGATAGGCATAAAGAAAATAAAAATAGAAAGGTTCCTACGCCTGGTCTCGATGAAAAAGTTCACACCATCGCTGAGAGAGACCGTAAGGTGTGGAAGAGCCTTACCCTCATTTGGATCGTGGAGCAATGGCTGGAGGTATTTATCGATCATTATTTACTTCATTATTTTCATGATAAATATATTGGTCCCATATTTTGCATATTTGACAGGGATCAATATATTTAATTTTAGTCTATCATTTGGTTTCTGCTTTGATTATTAGAATTGTTTCCATTAATATACGGATATGATAAAATTCCTGTGAAACAATCATTATATCATTTATTTGATAAAGAGGGATAAGGCATTTTTGATCTCTATTTCTCTCATATAGGGATAGTCCAAAGGGGAGGCTACTGGTAGTAACTTGGATTATTTGATCCAACGGGCATACGGTAGGGATATTAGGGATGTACCAATAAAGGAGGCTACTGTAGTACCTTGGTGCGTTTGACCCAACTACCTATGTACCGGAAGAGTTAATAGGTCATCAAGAATCATCTGAAAGGGCATTAGATATGATAAACTCTTAATATTTAGTTGATTTAATTTAGTTTTATTTAAGAGATTAATTAGTAAGATTTATGCTATGAAGCATGTACCTATCTGTTTGCTCACCCTTTTTGGATATAGTTTAAATAAAAGAAAAATCCAAATGTCTCGCGACCAAATCACCATGAGAGGAGGAAGCGTGGGTTTCCTTGCTTCGGATATGTGCACAGGATGAGGACAGATGAAAGACGCCTCTTACTGAAGATGTGCTGACCATATAGAATAAAAAAAAACACATGGCATTTAGAATTTTTTTAAAAAATAGCCGACTGGGCCAGCAGCCAGCTGGGCCGGGAGATGGCCCAGCGCCTGAGCCAGCCGGCCAGCGCTGGCCCAGCCTTGGGCCAGGTGGCTGATGCTGGCCCTGGGCACCTAGGCCAGGCTGGCCCAGCACCTGGCCTAGCGGCCAGGCTGGCCCAGGCAGGTGCTTGGGCCAATCGCGGGTAGGCTGGGCCATGGGCCCAGTCTGATTTGCGTCAGACTGGGCTGCACATTCAGTCTGAATCATGTGATAGTCTTGGTCATACTATTTTTGAGATGATTGAGAGATTTTTTGGTTAAATTAAACTATTAGAATTGGGTGAGGATGACGGGTTGCTGGCTTGTCTATCAAGTGGTTGGGCCATTGGCCTGGCCTATTTATGAACAATTATATTTAGAATTTGTGTGTATAAATTTAAGTGACATAATTGCATACATCTTAAGTGACATAATTGCATAAAATTTAAATAATGTTGAATAATTGAATAAAGGAGTAACCATAGCATCCTTAATTATAAAATTATATAATAAAGTTAATAAATCACATAAATAATACATTAATTGTAATTAATTATATGGATATAATAAAATTTATTCCAAAAAAATTTGTTATATTATATAATTAATTAGGATAAAATGTTAAATTATATTTTTCTAATCTACCCACAGGAATTAGAAAGAAGGAACAAATTTGATAGTTTTATCATACAGACTTAGGTGAATCTAATTGAATTAAAGCTTTAGCCCATATGCAATTTTATGTCAGTAGATTCACTATTTTATATTTATATAATTAATTAAGATAAAATATAAATTATATTTTTCTAATCTACCCATAGGAATTAGAAAGAAGGAACATAATTTGATAGTTTTATCATACAGACTTAAGTGAATCTAATTGAATTAGAGCTTTAGCCCACAGGCAAGTTTTATGTCAGTAGATTCATTGGTTTCTAAATGCATGATTTACATTGGTAAAGCATTTTATTAGCCTCAATTTTTGATAATAAGCATGTATGTTTAAATTTTACAGTTATGCAACCTGTAAATTTCTCTGATATAAAGTGTGACATATCTGAATTGAGGAGTGATAACTATAAGGTTTGGAAGGAAAGAATTCTCCTTCATCTGGGTTGGATGGACATTGATTATGCTATAAGAAAAGATGAACTACCTTCAGTAACTCAGACCAGCACTCTAGTGAGATTGCGATTTATGAATGTTGAGAGCGATCTATTCGCTTGAGTGTAATGTTCATAAAGACAAAAATCTCTGTTGGTATACGTGGTTCAGTCGATAAGCATAAGAATGTCAGGAAGCTACTAAAGGCCATTGATGAGCAATTCAGTACTTCAGTCAAAGATTTTGTCAGTTATGAATCTAATATGGCTGATGTTATTTATAACACATGGTGGATTGATTCTAGTTCTATGATCCACATTTGCAATACTTTGCAAGGTATGCAAAACCTAAGGAAGCAAGTAGGAAGTGAGCTGTATATCTCTTCAGGAAACAAGATGCGCTCACATGTGGAGCTATAGGGACATGCACTTTAGTTCTTAGTAGTGGTTTTATATTAAATTTGAAAAGGACCTTTTATGTACCTAGTTTTTCTAGGAATTTAATTCTAGCTTCAAGACTTGTACCTTTGGGTTATTCCTTCAACTTTTCAGATACTTCTTCCGTTTATATTATAAATCTAAACTTGTTGGGAATGATACTTTGTCTGATGATCTTTTCTATATTAATTTGTAAAATAATACCACTCATGATGTGATGCATGTTAGGGCTGGCATGAAAAGATGTGTTGTAAATGATAACTCTTCTATGTTGTGGCATCGAAGATTGGGACATATCTCCATAGATAGAATCAAGAGGTTAGTGAATGAAGGAGTACTCAATACTTTGGACTTCACTGACTTTGATACTTGTGTGGACTGCATTAAGGGCAAGTAGACCAATAAGTCAAAGAAAGGTGCCAAGAGGAGTTCAGACCTATTAGAGATCATACACACGGACATTTGTTGTCCGGATATGGATTTTCATGGTCCGAAATACTTTATCTGCTTCATTGATGACTACTCACGATTAATGTATCTCTACTTGCTTCATAATAAGAATGAAGCATTAGATGCCTTTAAAGTGTTCAAGGCAGAAGTAGAGACACAATGTGGAAAACAAATCAAAATTGTGAGATCTGATAGAAGAGGTGAGTATTATGGGAGATACACAGAAGATGGACAAATGACTGGTCCATTTTAAAGTTCCTTCAAAAATATGGGATTGTTGCCCAATATAGTTTACCTGGCTACCTGATCAGAATGGTGTAGCAAAAGAAGGAACCGAACATTGATGGACATGGTGAGGAGCATGATTAGCAGCTCCAAACTACCTAAGTCCTTGTGGATAGAAGCTCTCAAGATGGCTGTGTACATATTAAATCGGGTTCCAACCAAGGCTATTTCTAAAACGCCATTTGAGTTATTTAAAGGTTGGAAACCAAGTTTGCGACATTTACGCGTATGGGGATGCCCATGTGAAGTGAGAGTATACAATCCACAAGAGAAAAGGTTGGACCCTAGGACCATTAGTGGGTATTTTGTTGGATATGCCGAGAGGTCCAAGGGATATAGATTTTACTGTCCATCTCACATAACTCGGATTGTGGAATCAAGAAATGTCAAATTTCTTGAGAATGACTTGATCAGTGGGAGTGATCAATTAAAGAGCATGATTCCTGAAAGGGAACATTCTGATGCTCAACCTTCCACTTCAAGTGACAGACTGATTATCGTTCATAGTGCCCCTCAAGATCAAACAGGCATTATACAACCAAGTCATTGAAATTCCATAATTTGCTGATAATGAACTAGTAGATCCAGTCTCTCATGAGTTACCAGAGATAATTGAACAATCAACTCCTCCAAAGAAGGTTGTTACAACATTAAGAAGATTACAAGAGAAAAGAAATCAGCAATTTCTAGTGACTATATTGTGTATCTTCAAGAGTCGGACTATAACATTGGAGCTAAAAATGATCCTGAAATGTTTTCACAAGCCATGAATTGTAAGGAATCCAATTTATGGTATGATACTATGAAAGATGAGATGAATTCTATGGCTGTTGATGGAGTCTGGGATCTTGTTGAGTTGTCTGATGGAGCAAAAGTCGTTGGTTGAAATGGGTCTTTAAGACCAAGAAAAACTCGTTAGGCAACATTGAGCGATATAAGGCAAGACTCGTTGCTAAGGGATTCACTCAAAGGGAGGGATTTTCTCCTATATCTAAGAAAGATTCCTTCCGTATTATCATGGCACTTGTTGTGCATTTTGATTTAGAGTTGCAACAAATGGATGTAAAAACTGCATTTCTCAATGGAGATCTAAAGGAAGAGGTTTATATGAAACAACCTGAAGGTTTTTCCTCTAGTGATAATGAGCAATTAGTATGCAAGCTTAAGAGATCTATATATGAATTGAAACAAGCCTCACGACAATGGTACTTAAAATTTTATGATGTGATTTCTTTATTTGGATTTGTATAGAACATCATGGATCAATGTATATACCAGAAGGTCAGTGGGAGCAAAATTTATTTTCTGATCCTATATGTAGATAATATTTTACTTGCAACCAATGATAAAGGTATGTTACATGAGGTGAAACAATTTCTCTCTGAGAATTTTGACATAAAAGATATGGGTGATGCCTCTTATGTCATTGGCATTAAAATTCAGAGAGACAGACTTCGAGGTGTTTTTGGTCTATCTCAAGAAACCTATATCAACAAAATTTTAGAGAGATTTCGGATGAAAAATTGTTCACCGAGTATAGCTCCCATAGTCAAGGGTGACAGATTCAATTTGAATCAGTGCCCAAGGAATGACTTTGAGAGGAAGGAAATGAAAAACACTCCATATGCTTCAGTTATTGGTAGCTTGATGTATGCTCAGGTCTGTACAAGACTTGACATAGCATTTGCAGTTGGGATATTGGGGAGATATCAGAGTAATCCAGGTTTAGACCACTGGAGAGCTACTAAGAAGGTGTTGAGGTATCTTCAGGATACCAAGGACTACATGCTTATGTTTAGACGGACTGAAAATTTGGAAGTAATTGGCTACTCTGATGCCGACTTTGCTGGCTATGTTGATTCTCGGAAGTCAATATCTAGATACATATTTATGTTTGCTGGTGGAGCTGTATCTCGGAGGAGTGCCAAGCAGACTTTGATTGCTACTTCCACTATGGAAGCCGAGTTCGTATCATGTTTTGAGGCTACTTCGCATGGTGTATGATTGAAGAGTTTCATTTCTGGGCTTAGAATTGTGGATTCTATATCTAAGCCATTGAAGATTTATTGTGACAATTCAGCTACAGTATTTATGACTAAAAACAATAAGAGTAGTAGTCGAAGCAAGCACATCGACATCAAATATTTAGCCATAAGAGAACGTGTTAAAGAAAAGACAGTGGTTATTGAACATGTGAGCACTGAGTTGATGATAACTGATCCCTTGACTAAAGGCATACCGCTACAGAAGTTTAGGGATCATGTAGACCGTATGGGTCTTGGTTATTTTATTTAATTCATTGTATAGATGAATTTTATAATTAATGAAACTTTTTTATGGTTGTGATGTTTTTCACATTCAGTTATTTAGTGTACACATTTATTTTGTGATGAGCATCATTAAGTTGGACCTATAATAAACATGGGGTTTATTCATTAAGTTATATGGGTTTATGTTTGGAAAATATAATATATTGTGATACATAGTAAACAATACTCGATTTTAAGAGGACCTATTGCCATGATTCATGTATTTTGTTTCTTACTATAGTAATAGAATATACGAACCAAGTGGAAGAATGTTGGTTTTTTCTCCATTAAGTGTATCGGTTAGATACGATTAAGGTGGTCCTATATTCCGATCTTGAGGGACTATGTGAATTCAAATTTTGAATTTGAATTCACGATTAAGATAAGCATCCCTCAACCATATCCATTTAAAGCGCCCTCTGTGATGGACAGATAAAGCATAAAGAAATATAAAAACGGGAAAGTCCCTGTGCCTGGTCTCGATGAAAAAGTTTACACCATCGCTGAGAGAGACCGTAAGGTATGGAAGAGCCTTACCCTCATCTGGACCGTGGAGCAATGGCTGGAGGTATTTATCGATCATGATTTACTTCATTATTTTCATGATAAATATATTGGTCCCATATTTCCGCATATCTGATAGGGATCAATATATTTAATTTTAGTCTATCACAATAATTTTTTTGATGCAGAGAATGGAACAAGCAGACTCAAGCAGGCGATCATCTAAAAATCAGATTACTCCGACTCCAGACCTTGCTATCCTTGCAAAGGATATTAGTGATCTAGCAAGCAAAGAAAAAGCATTGTTTAGTCCTATATTGAGGAAATGGCATCCTCTGGCTGCAGGTGTTGCTGTTGCTACCCTTCATTCATATTTCGGTAATGAACTTAAGCAGTTTGTATCTGGTGTCACAGAACTGACATCAGACGCAGTCCAAGTGCTTAAAGCTGCTGACAAATTAGAGAAAGATCTTGTACATATTGCTGTCGAGGATTCTGTTGATAGTGATGATGGGGGTAAGTCATTAATCCGTGAGATGCCTCCTTTTGAGGCAGAAACTGTGATAGCTAATCTTGTGAAGACTTGGACAAAGACAAGGGTAGGCAGACTGAAGGAGTGGGTGGACCGGAACTTGCAGCAAGAGGTTTGATTATGTTGCCTATATTTGTAATTTCTCTACTCAGCGGACATTTGCAAAGGCATTGTTTTTTATACTTACAATCTGACCTGCTGGTTGCCTTCAAAATCTTCTGCCTCTATTCTTTCTTGTTTCACACATGGAAAGAGTAATGTTTATACATAACATCTTGTTTCCTTTAAGCCTAATCACAGAATTCCTATTCTTCTCATTAGTTATCCATGCATATATCGGTATGAATAATCCTAGCGATGCTCTTTATTTTACATCATTTGTGTTAAAATGTAAAATTATTCAAATGTATGCTGGAGCTTATTTCATTGTCATCTTAGAAAAAGGGGTATTTTTATAATATAAAATACTATTGCTGGATCAATTATTTGTTAAAAAATATGAATGAAGCTGAGTTCGTCTGAATTGGCCTTTTATGCAACTGTCAACACCAACTTCTATGAGTTCTCATATGGTCTTTGAAAAGGCTCCAGTTTGCCTAGTAATATATGAAGGTTCTTATTGCACTTTACGATATGTCTGATTACTTTTGTAATCAGTGACAATTGGCATGGTTTGGTGATCCAGAAAGAAGGTATATTAGCAGTCTCCTTTAGCACATATCGTGGAATTGGGGAGGGGTGGCTTGTGGCAAAAACACAATGATCTTGCTTCTGCCTTAATACTGATGTCATTATTGTGTTGACATTTTCATGTACTCTATTCACCTAGAAGTTCTACCTATCAAACCTTGGCCTTTGTCTTGCCAATATTAACAGATAACACCTTTGGAATGACTTCATAATAAAATAGCCTGTCCGGTTTTCATCCATTAAAGTTCCAAGTAAGTGATTTTTTGAAGTAGTCAGGAGAATGAATGAGGAAAGCTAATTGTTTCATTTTTATTACTCCGTAATGAGCATGGGTCAAGCCCTACTATTTTATGGAATCCACCAATCCTGTGGTTGAAACATAATTCTTGACCTTGACAAAAACTCCATCCATAATTTCACCCCAGCCTTGCATCCAAGATTGACAACATTTAGCCAACAACTATATGATTGAACTAATCCACAGAGTCTAGTGGCTAGGCTGTGGTGTATGTCCTAAGTTAATTTGGCTTTAGAGTTTAGAGGGAAAAAAATGAAACTAGCATCAGTATGACTTCAGATGTTGATGATGATACTAAATAGAAAGAGAGGGGGTGGGGGTTTGGGTTTGCTCCCGTAGGCAGCTATGGTTTCAGATTGCCTTTTCACTTCAATGATTTTTGCTATTTCTATCTCTATAAAGAAAAAAAAAATGATGTTGGATTTTGGTTTTTGCCCAATACTATTGTGCATGCATCTATAACTTATTCTGTGATGGTTGCATCCAACTCGCTTCATTGTCTTAAGAGATAATTATCATGAAACCGAATCTATGTTACACCCCATATGAGTCATCTATCAATGTGGTTTCTCCAATAAATGTTGTTTGTACATGGGTTTTTGGTGTGGTGGCTTATCTTGCCATTCCCTAGCTAGTGTACCCTCTTCAGAGATAGCTAACCTTGCTGGAGAACAATCCCTGCTGCTAGGTCTCATCATTGCCTTTAGGAAATGTAGTTTTAGTGCCAAGTACACTGTCTTGGAGGTTTGCATGATCTTCTATTGTTGTTTGACAGTTTCCTTCATAGTCCAGGTTTACTTGATGTGACTACAATCAGATTATTTTCATGCCTATTTGTCACATCTATGGCTACTAATTGCTTGCCTGTTAGCTCTATGTTATTTGCGAAATCTCTTGCACACTAATGTGGTCCCAAGTGTTTTATTAATGCATTGGTCTTATATCAGGCAGGCACATTGTAATGGATGTAGAGGTGCATGATGCATACTTTTATCTCTCAAATTAGTGTTATTGAATGTATGCATTTCGCAAGTCCCTGGAAAATCTTTATCCTTCTGTAGTTTGAACATGGAGTGCTCTCTTTCTGAATCTCAATGTAACTCTCTAACAGAAATTCACAAGTCATAGACTTACGAAGGTTCTCTCTTTTCACTATACTTACGAAGGTTCTCTCTTTGTATCCTTCTAAGCAATCACCTAATTCTGCAAAAAAAGTATATTTTCCTGTATTCATGTATCAATATTTTTTGTTGGGATCATTTTTCTATAGGTTTGGAACCTGTTGCCGCGAAAATCCGTTCTCCGACTCGGGTGCGCTTTTGGCTCCTGATCCGGACGCCGATCTCGTCGCCTCGGGGTGGAACCTGCAAGACAGTCCACACGCAGAGGGTGCTATAGGGGTTGCCCTCTGCGGAGGACCCTCCGACGCCAAGTCAGTGAGATTCACAGCAAGCAGATGTGAGGAGAAGACTCTCACAGAGGAGTTCTCCTTTTAGCAGGTGTTCTCTCTCGAGAGCTCTGAGCTCAAGGGAGCTTCAATGGAGTATCAGAGCTAGTGAATAGCGTAAAAGTATGCGTAAGAACTGCATACCAAATTGGCCTACCTGAGAGGTTGGAGGGCTGTGGTATTTATAGGCGATCACCTGATTCCTTGGACGTGCCCTGGATGGGGTCTGAAAACTGTTAGGATTCGAGACGGACTCGAATCAAGTTTGTTACGAGGCCGGTAGGGTCCACATCTTGTCAGTTAGAGGATCGACGGCTGGGAGAGCTGGTTGATGCCTTGAGATTCAGTGATCACATAGACCTAGGCCACTCTTGGGTCCTAGGCCACTTCTGGGCATGATTCGCTTGGAATCTTATTCAGTTATAGTGAATTCGAACTCTCCTGCGCCAGATTAGAGGTATTTTGAATGCCGTGGTTCGGCCAGAATGAGGAATAACCTGGTTTTTCGAGGTATAGAATGGATCGGCTCGAATGGCCGAGGTACGGTCAGCTTGGATGGCCGAGGTATGAGGATAGCTCGGGTTACCGAGGAATGGCTCAGCTCAGATGGCCAAGGTATGAGCTACCGAGGATCAGAAAGTATGAAGATAGCTCGGGTTACCGAGGAATGGCTCGGCTCAGATGGCGAAGTATGAGGATAGCTCGGTTGTCGGGTGACCCGACTTTGTCAAAGGTGATTCGGCTTCGTCGCTTGGATGTTATGCGACTGGCTGGTAGGGTGTTTGGATTGGGCATGACCCAATTGTCGATGTGGGCGGTCAATAATGCAATGATGATTTTACCCCTCATCACATGCCCCCACTCCCTAGTCCGAAGTGTAAGTTCGGATATAGGGAGTAGAATTTGGAGCAATCTCATTTGGGGGATTCAAAAAGGCGGGCAATGATAATCTCGTAAATGATGGGCCGCTGTTTCGTCATCATTTTTCGCGCAGCTCGAGGAGGAAATGCCTCGTTTCCAACAAGCCGCGATAGCGGAAGTTCCACGTGGCGGGACTCCTTTATTTCTGGCACCCGTATCGGGGGTTTTGGCATCTAGGGCTTTTCTCTGAAGTGCTTATTTAAAGAGGGCTGGGGCGGCGCTCCTTCTGCAACGCTCCTTTGTCCCTGTCATAGAGATTTTTACTCTTTCTCTGAGCTCTTGCTTGCCTGTTCGTATTCTACCCCCTATTCTCAATATGAAGGGTCCAGGCGATGTTGCTTCAGAGATCACCTTCGAGGATCTGGATAGAATCCGTCGACTTTATAGGGTTCCTGGGACGTAGTCTTACGGGTGCCGAGGGCTGAGCATAGGGTTCGACTGAGTTAAGTCATGGAGTTTTCTTCTACGAGGAAAGCCTTAGGGCAGGTCTCCGATTTCCTCTTCACCCGCTGGTACAGGAGGTGATGAGGTTTTACAATATATGTCCAACAATGGTGGCGCCGAATAGCTGGCGCAATCTCATCGGGTTCATCTCGTTGTGCAGCCGCGTTGGGGTGACTGCGACCCTCCCCATGTTCCGAGTCTGCCATAACCTGGTTTCTGGGAGGGGCTCCGAGTGGCCGTATATTGGTCCCCGGAAGTCGTTCAAGATGATTACCGACAACCCATCTTCGATAAAGGAGTGGAAGCCCCGATTTTTTATTGCCGAAGGGAATATCGGTTCAGATTTTCGAGGGATGGCGAGTTATGTGAAGGATCCAGAGGCGCGCCCGGAGTTGAGCGAGCAGGAGAAGAGAGATCTGATGACCCTTCGCAATGGTCCGGAGGTATCGGCTAGCACTCTGTTGGCGGAGGATGCCCTTTCGCCGCCGGGCTTAGCTCTATCGACCCTCAAGGTAAGTGTACCTTTCTTCTTTGGTTACGACGGCCGTGTGCTTGGGTATTTCTGTTCGATTGAACCGTTTAGTGTGTTTTCAGCCGAGAGGTCGGCGTTTGTGGGCCAGATGAAGAAGGAGCTGGGCAAGCATCATAGGGGCTCCAGCTCTGGGGAAAAACACAGATCCGAGAAGAGGTCTCACCCTTCCGGGCCTCGCCCGAAGGGACCGAAGAAGGATAGTACCAGTCACCACTCTCCTATCCAATAAGGGAGGAAGCGGGAGCGCAGACCGTGGTTGATGAGCCCTCCCTGCCGGAGGGGGGCAAAGTAGCAGAGGAAATCGCTGGGGGAGTTCGGAGGGAGCTGTTTGGGTTTTCCCTCTCCAAATAGTAGTTGTGACGATGCCGAGGAGATGTCGCCGGTCGGTCCGCGATCCTCCTGCAGAGGTTTTTAGTTACCAGCGGTGAGGAGTCCACCGCGCATGGAAGAGACCCCTGCTCAGGTGGAGGGGTCAGGAGAGGCAGTGGCGGCTGCCGAAGCTCAAGTGGAGCTGCCTGTTGAAAGGCTGGTGGAGGTCGTGGTGCCTCCCGCTGAGGATCTCTCTTCCCGGTTCCGGGATGTCGTGGAAGAGGTTGAAGTTCAGGTGGAGTCTGTCGGAGGTGAAGCAGTAGAGGAAGAAGAAGAAGAAGAATCGCTGAATGAAGGGGATGCTCGGGCCGAGGTTCCCTCAGTCGGGGCCGAAGCATTCGAGGCCTTGCAGGTTAAAGTTCTGACAGAGGAAGCCGAGCGGATGGTTCCTCAGGCCGGAGTTCCTCAGGCCAGTTCTTCGGCTATGAGCTCTCTTGTCCACAGCCCAGAGGTGGATGATATGCTCACCGCCTTGATGAGGTCTGTTTTGTGCGCAGGGGGAGTTCCTCGACGGACGAGCCTGCAGTCGAGGATATCATTGAGGCGGCTTTCGGTCGGCTCGGGGTGCCGAAGGATGTTTTCCTTCTCCCCGAAATTAATAACGCTACTCTCATGACGATGGCTTCAAACTACATCTCCCGGGTAAGTTATTGTACCGAGGTTGTAATCCTGATTGGTCGGTTGGGCCGTGGTTTCTTACTTGTGTTTTTCTTGCAGAATGCCTTGGTCACAAGGGCGCTGAATTGGCGCTTAAATTTGGCCACTGGGCTTGCGCTCAGGCCAGGAAGGAGGCGGCCGACCTTCGGGTGAGGGTGGATTCAACCAGCCGGCTTTCCAGGGCCTTGGCGTCCGCTAGGCGGATTTTGAGAGGGTGAGCGAGTCTCACCGACTTGCAGCCGAAAGGGCCTCTCGCTCGAAGCCCAA
This sequence comes from Calamus simplicifolius, assembly GCA_900491605.1. Classification (NCBI taxonomy): domain Eukaryota; kingdom Viridiplantae; phylum Streptophyta; class Magnoliopsida; order Arecales; family Arecaceae; genus Calamus; species Calamus simplicifolius. The sequence goes on along the minus strand of UESW01001388.1, from coordinate 140,329 downwards.
GTCAGAGAGCTCCAGGGTTTCCGCGAACAATCGGACAAGGCTTGCCTGGAGTTATCCCAAATTAAGGCAAAGCATGACAACGAAGTTAAGGCCATGCAGCAGTATTTTGACAAAAGGTGGAACCAGCTGAGGCTAGTCATTGGATAAAAGTAGTTGGAACAGGAGGCTTGAGGAGGAGGGCAAGTGCCGGCGGCAGCGGGATCAGCTTGCCGATCTGAATAAGGAATTCGCCGAATCGGCTGAAGTGGCAACATGAGCAGATTGCTAGGCTCACCAATGATCTTGATCAATCTCGGCAGGAAGTCGGGGACAAGCAGTCCCGAATTAATGACCTCAAGGAGGGTCTTCAAAAAATCGGCCAAGCTGAAGGCCTGGAAAAGGTTGGAGCTGAGCGATAAAATGGCTCGGGGAGGAAGAGGTATAGTGTCTTCTATTTATTTGCTTTCGGTACTTTTTTTTGTTCATGGGCTCAAACGTTCTGATGTTTTGCAGATGGGCAAAATCGGGCTCGAGGCGCAGGAGCAATTTAAAGCTCTAAGGGCGGAATTGTCCGCGAGTCGCCAGATGAATCTTGAACTCGGGAACCAGTTAGCCGAAGCTAACAAGCGGATTACCTCGGCTGTGGAGGAGTACAAAGGCTCTGTGCAATTTTTCGAGGAGCGGAGGGAGGCTTGTGCCGATGCATTCCAGTTCGCGAGGAGGAAACTTGGCGAAAATCTCTGGTATATCCCGAGTTAGATTTATCTTTTTGGAGGCCGAGCTATTTGATGCTTGCACCCCGGGAGCCGAAGAAGCCGAGTATGAGGATATTTTGGACGTCGATCTTGACGCCATCTTGGGCCCTAGTGAGGCCGCGGCTCCTGAAGAACGCCCTCAGCTCGCTGCCGAGGAACCTGAGATTTCTCTCCAACAACATTTGAAGTGGGTGAAGCAAGTCAAGTCCTCCCGGATGTTACCGAGGAGGCTCCTGGGACGACCCGAACCCTGATTCTTAAGGGTTGCTTATGTATTTTTTGCCTCTCAGATTTGTAATCTGGCCGAAACTTTAATGAATAGATCTTTTGTCTCCACTTGTTTGTCTTTTTCGGACAATCTTTTTGTCACAAGTTTTTCCTGACGGCGAACGAATCATAATCAATTCGTGTTCTTAGGTCGGTTTATTCTTTCCGAATTGAATGTCCTGTTTATTCGAAGTTGAACCGATTTGCTTTGCTGACGTAAGCTAGCTCGGTTTGAACTTAAGGAAACGTCTCGATCGAGGCCGAGGTTAAGCAGATGGTTCGGTGTGCCGAAGCATAGAATAGTTCGGCTAGAACTTTGGGAAACGTCCCGGTCGAGGCCGAGGCTAAGCAGATAGTTCGATCTATCCGAAATAAGAAATTGGCTCATTTGGCCGAGGCATAAAATGGTTCGGCGATATGACCAAAAACTGCAAATACCTCGACTGGGGCCGAGATTTGGTGGATAGTCGGTCTATAAGAAATCGTCTCATTTTCTGCCCAAGCGGATGAGACGGATTTGTAACTCGCCGAAGGACGCTTTGTTTTTTGCATAGGCATTTATCCCGTTGGCCTTTTCCAACGTGGGTCTCCTTAGTGTACGCGTTAAGCATTCAACCGCCATTGGGCGGTGTCATTTTCACAAGGTGATTTCCCAGGCCTGCCCGTATCTCAAGGACCTGCGGACGATTTCCTGCATTTAAGGCTCTTGATTCGAGGTCAGAGGGAAATCTTTTGTCTTGCATCATGGCCTGGGAAATGCGTTCGCGCGCTTTGGAAAGCGCCCTTTTATCCTGAACCACCATGTGGCAGCATGGCCAGGGCATTTTGAATCCCGGGGCTTTCTGCTTTAATGGCTGCTCCCGGCCTGTTTGCCTATAAAGCGGGGGAGCTGACCGTGTTGGGCTATCTCCCAAGGCCTTCCCTTTTTGTGACTTGCAAGGGTTTTCATGGCATTTGTTTCATCGAGGATGGGGAGATCGAGCTACCCTTTTGAAAGCTGGTTCCCCTGGATAACTGGGGTGATGGAGAAGCTGCTGAAGAGCAGGCAGTCCTCAAGGGAGGAATTCTCGGAGATCATATGGAGAGCGCACGGGAGGCCCGCAGAGGTCATATGGGGAGCGCACGTATGCGCTTCCTGTGTGTCCTTTGCCACTTGCCATGGGGATCGCAGGAAATGCAGAGCATACGTATTCCCCATGGCTAACATGGACTTCGCCTCCTCCCTCAATTTGGATTCCTCAGCTCATCCGCCTGAGGAATCTTTTTCCATGTGAAGAAGGGAGGAGGGATGTGTGGGTCTACTGGTTCTCTGCCTTTTATGGTTGGGTAGTGGCTAGCAGACCAGCATCCCACTTGGGGGGATGCTTCGTTGGCATAAACATCCATGGGTCCTTGACCTGGTTATGATCCCTCAACGTGTTCATCCGAGGGATCCGTGGATGGCCTACTTTGCTCTTTCGCATTAACCAGTGGTTCAACATAGCTTGTTTGGTTTCTCTAATTTCTGGGGTCGGATGTAAAGACATCGTTATCGACCGAAGCTGCTCAGCTGAGCTTTTATCTTATTTGTATTCTCCGTGCTATGATGCACTTGTGATGCCTCTCAAGAGGTTGTAATTTTTTCATTAATAAAGAAAGTTTCTACTCTTTCTTCTTTTGATATCTGTTTCTTTTTCTGATGTGATTGTGTCGAGAGTTGCTACTCTTATTTTATGCTTTTCAATTCGTAGCATATCTATAAGTCCAGCGGTATTTTTGCTACTTTGTTTTTTGTTAACATGACGTTCAGTCCTTTGGGGAGGAAGTGTTTCTCTCTGTTTAGGCCAGAGGGAGGCCCGGGCAGCCCTGTGAATTCATGCGATAAGAATGATCTATTTAAGGGATGAAGTATGCATTTCTTTGAAAAGAAATAACTTGCATAATCTTGCTGGTAAGCGGAGAAAGGTTACTTACCTCTGCCGAAGCATAATAGGACGTCTTATTCGCATCAGAGTGTTTGAGAAATTACTCAACTAGGCCGAGGCTTTAGAAATATATTACTCGGATTGGCCGAGGCTTCCAGAAATATATTACTCGGATTGGCCGAGGCTTCCAGAAATATATTACTCGGTTTGGCCGAGGCTTCAAGAATATATTTTACTTGGCATTGCCAAGGTACGGAGACGTCACTCGGCTTGGCTGAGGCTTCAGACTCGGCTTGGCCGAGGTTTCAAGAAATATATCACTCGGCTTGGCCGAGGCTTCAAGAATATATTTACTTGGCGCTACCAAGGTACGGAGACCATCACTCGGCTTGGCCGAGGCTTCAAGGAATATATCACTCGGCTTGGCCGAGGCTTCAAGAATATATTTTACTTGGCGCTGCCAAGGTACGGAGACCATCACTCGGCTTGGCCGAGGCTTCAAATAATATTTGGAGATATCACTCGGTTGGCCGAGGCTTCAAATAATATTCGGAGATGTCACTCGGTTTGGCCGAGGCTTCAGAAGTATATCACTCGGCTTGACCGAGGCTTCAAGATTATATTTTACTTGGTGTGGCCAAGGTACGGAGTCCTCCCAACCTAGATGGGATATATTTTACTTGGCGCGGCCAAGGTTCGGAGATCACTCGGCCCAGCCAAGGATTTATAAAGATTATATTTTACTTGGTGCTGCCAAGGTACGGAGTCCTCCCAGCCTAGCTAGGATATATTTTACTTGGCGCGGCCAAGGTCCGGAGATCGCTCAGCTCAGCTGAGGATTTATAAAGATTATATTTTACTTGGCACTGCCAATGTATGGAGTCCTCCCACCCCAATTGGGATATATTTTACTTGGCACGGCCAAGGTTCGGAGATCGCTCGGCCCAGCCGAAGATTTATAAATATTATATTTTACTTGGCGCTGCCAAGGTATGGAGTCCTCCCAGCCCAGCTAGGATATATTTTACTTAGCTCGACCAAGGTCCGAAGATTGCTCGGCCCAGCCAAGGATTTATAAAGATTATATTTTACTTGGCACTGCCAAGGTACGGAGTCCTCCCAGCCTAGCTGGGATATATTTTATTTGGCGCGGCCAAGGTACAGAGATCGCTCGGCCCAGCCAAGGATTTTATGACCTGCTTCTCATTGCAGCTTTCAAGGAGAGTTGTAAGAATTTTGCAAGCCTTCGAGAATTAAATTTAATTCAATGAACAAAAATAAGTTTAGTAAGAGCATACTTTCACTAATGGCATAGATTATCCGAGTTCAACGTCCGAGGAATAGATTTCCCATCCAAATCTTGGAGTTTGTAGGTGCCGAGTCTGATTACTTCAGTCACTTGGCAGGGGCCTTTCCAATTTGGGGACAATTTTCTTTGCTCCAGTGGCTTCGAGACGGATGCCTTCTGAAGCACCAGATCGCCAGGGAGGAAAAACTTCCCTCGGACTCTGGTGGAGTGATAACGAGCTACTCTTTGTTGGTAGGTGGCCATCCGGATTTAGGCCTTCTCCCTGACTTCTTCTATCAGGTCAAGATTAGTTCGGAGTTGCTCGTCATTGGATTCTTCTGAATAGCCCTCCATACGAGGGGAGGGAGTCCGATCTCCACAGGGATTACGGCTTCCGTGCCAAAAGCTATCTTGAATGGGGTCTTCCCTATGGGTACTCTCTTGGTAGTCTGATATGCCCATAATACATGATGGAGCTCCTCAGCCTATCGGCCTCGCACTCGGTTGAGCCGAGCTTTAATTCCCTGCAGGAGGGTTCGGTTGGTTACCTCGGTTTCTCCATTAGCTTGAGGATGTCCGATCGACGTCAGGCGATGAAGAATGCCATGGTCCTCGCAGAACTTCAAAACTTAGGGTTATCGAATTGCTTCCCATTGTCAGTGATGATAGTGTGGGGAAGACCGAAGCGGCAGATGATGGATCTCCACACGAAGTCTTTAGCACGGGCTTCGGTTATCTGGGCGACTGCTTCGGCTTCAACCCACTTAGTGAAATAATTAATTGCAACAAACAAGAACTTCCTTTGCCCCGTTGTGAGGGGAAAAGGGCCAAGAATATCCATTCCCCATTTGGTGAAGGGCCAAGGGGATGAGATGGAAGTTAGGTGAGCAGAGGGGAGTCTATGAATATTTGAGTGTCGTTAGCACACATCACAGGCTCGGACAAGGTCATCAGCATCTTTCTGCATCGTTGGCCAATAATACCTTTGGCATAGCACTTTGTAGCACATGGCATGACTGCCGAGGTGATTGCCATAGATGCCTTCATTGACCTCCCAAAGAGCATAGTCGGCCTCCGTAGGTTGGAGGCATTTGAGCAGCGGCATTGAGAAGGATCACTTGTACAGCCGATCATCAATCAGAATATAATGAGATGATTGCAATTTCAACTTCCTTGCTTTCTTTCTATCAGTGGGAAGCAACCCTTCTTTGAGGTACTGATGCAGGGGGTCCATCCAAGATGGTTCGGTGTCAATTTGCATCATCTGATCAGCATTGGTGATGCTGGGCTTCTCCAGGACTTCCAGGTGAAATTTTCGTTCGAGATCCATTGACTCCACAGTTGCTAGATGGGACAGAAGGTCGGCGTACGTGTTTTCAGTCCTTGGGATCTGGACAATTTTAAATTCATCGAAATAGAAGGATAGATCACGCACCTTTGGAGATACTGAATCATACTCGGCTCTCGAGCCTTGAATTCTCCCTGCACCTAGTCAACCACCAATTGGGAGTCGGTGTAGGCAATCAGCCTTTTGACTCTAAGCTCGCGGGCGATTCAGATTCCGGAGAGTAGGGCTTCATACTCTACTTTATTATTTGAAGCCGGAAAGGAGAAGCGAACGCCATATTCAAAGGTTGCGCCTTTCGGACGGGTGAGGACTAGGCCGATGCCAGAGCTGCCCGCGCTGGAGGATCCATCGGCGTGAAGCAACCATGGGGTGCTGGGCTTTGGTTGCCTGGGGGTATTCAAAATAGAGCCATCTTGGGTGTGGTGTATTCAAGGAGGAAGTCCACCAGAACTTGGACTTTAATGGCTGGACGAGGCTGATATTGAATATCGTGCTCGCTCAACTTGATAGCCCATTTGGTCATTCTTTCTGATACTTCTGGATGATGGATAATTGCCTTGAGAGGTTGGTCGGTCAGGTCGATGATAGTATGCACCTGGAAGTATGGCCGCAACTTTTGAACTGATGTTACTAGAGCTAGGACCATCTTCTCGACTCGAGTGTATCTCATTTCAGCATCTTTGAGTAGTTTGCTGGCATAATAGATAGGTCTTTGGACTCTGTTCTCCTCTCTGATTAGCACCGAACCAACAGTGTCTTCAGAGACCGCTAGGTATAGATTCAGCACTTCCCTTGGCTTCGGGCTACTGAGGAGAGGTGGCGAGCCACGGTATTTCTTGAGGTCTTCGAAGGACTTCTGACAATCTGGGGTCCACTGAAAGTTTTTGGCCGACCGAAGCACTTTGAAGAAGGGAAGGCATTTCTTGGCTGACCGAGCAATGAAGCGGCTGAGGGCTGCTACCCTCCCGGTGAGGCGCTGCACATCCTTGACTAACCTTGGCGGAGCCATCTGTTGCAGGGCTTGGATTTTCTGAGGGTTTGCCTCGATGCCTCGCTGTGAAACCATGAAGCCGAGGAATTTTCCGAAGTTGACTCCGAAGGCGCATTTGGTGGGGTTGAGCTTCATCTGATATTTCAAAGTATAGCGAAGCTCTCCGCAAGGTCCTCGATATGCTGGGATGCTTCTTGCTTTTTACCAGCATATCATCAACATACACCTCCATGTTCCGACCGATTTGCTCCTTGAAGACTTTGTTGACCAGCCTTTGGTAGGTGGCACCTGCATTTTTCAAACCAAAGGGCATAACTCGGTAGCAATAGATACCTCAGTCGATGATGAAGGCGATTTTCTCCTCGTCTTCGGGCACTATTCGGATCTGATTATAGCCCGAATAGGCATCCATAAAAGTTAGCATTCGATGGCCTGAAGTTGAATCCACGAGCTGGTCAATCCACGGAAGATGGAAGCTATCTTTTGGGTAGGCCTTATTGAGGTCAGTGAAGTCGATGCAGATCCTCCATTTGCCATTCGACTTCTTCACCATGACCATGTTTGCCAGCCAGTCGGGGTAACTAACCTTTCGGATAAACTTGGCTTTGATGAGCTTATCCACCTCTTCTTCGATGGCCTTTTGATGCTCGGGGACGATGCTCCTTTTCTTTTGCTTAATGGGTCTGAATGTCTCATCCACGCTGAGGCGGTGGACCAGGATGTCTGGGCTGAATCCGGGCATATCCAATAGACCAAGCGAAGACGTCAGCATTCCTCTGAAGAAATTTAATTAATTCTTGCCGAAGCTTTCCTTCTAGCTGCGATCCGACCTTTATAGTTCGGTCGGGCCGAGCCTCGTCGAGTGGTACCTCCTATATAGTTCTTTGGCCGGCTCTCCTTGTTGCTCAACAAGATCTTCCCGAGCATCCAGCCCGTCCACCTCGGGCTTTCTGGATTGAAGGTCAGCAACAAAGCAATGCCGAGTTATGATCTGATTTCCTCGGACAACCCCCACTCTCCATTCAGTAGGGAATTTCATGGCGAGATGGGGAATGGAGATGATAGCTTTGAGAGAGATTTGCCCCGGTTTACCGAGGATGGCATTGTAGGGAGATTTGAGCCTGGTCACGAGGAAATCCATGTGCACGGTGGCCACGCGGGGCTAGGTGCCGGCTCGGACTGATAGAGTGATGACTCCTTCAGGGATTATGGAGTCATCTGTGAAGCCCACTAGGGTGGACTCCACCGGTCGGAGGCTTTCTACTCGGAATTTTAACCTCACAAAGGCATCGAAATACAGAACGTTAACAGAGCTTCCACTATCAACCAAAATTCGGTGTACATCATAATTGTTCATATTTAAAGATACAACTAGAGCATTATCGTGGGGGTACTGTACCTCCCCAAGGTCTTCATCAGAGAAGATAAGCTCAATGACTCAAACTTTCTTCGGTGAGCTTTCCTCCTCACTTGGCCAAGAGGATGGAGATCCGGCCGCCGTTATCACGTTGACATTGTCGAGGACCAGGGGATTCAGTGGAGGAAGTTGGCAAGGCTCGGGTTGGCGATTCTCCTCACCGTTCAGCTTAGGGGGCCCTTGAACTGGTCCAGTCTGCCCCGCCAAATCAATCGCTCGATCTCATTCTTTAGCTGCCAGTAGTCTTCAGTATCATGCCCGTAGTCCTGATGAAAGCAGTAGTACTTGGCAGGGTCCCTCCGAGTTGCATTGCCTTGGAGAAGGGGAGGCTGGGGAATTTGCCACTCAATCTCCATCAGGATCTGCGCTCTTGGCACTATAAGGGATGTGTAGCGGCCGAACCTTCGAGCCGGGCTCTGAGTTCATTCTCGAGGCGGCGGTGGAGGACCTTTGTGGCAGCAAGGTGGGCTAACGTGACGGTGGGCCTGCTGCTTGTCCAAGCCCTTTGCCTCTTTCTTCCTCAGCTGCTCGGCTCGATCCAATCTCCTCAATTCCTCAACCCTTGTGTACTTGTTCGCCAGGGACATCATGTTGAAAGGCTTTTTAAGTAATTAACCTCTAGAGCTAGGTAGAAGTCTCCCTCCTTGGACACTCCTCCGGCCAGGGCAGACATGGCCATCTCGTGGTTGAGATGGTCGACTTCTAAGAGGGCCGTGTTAAAACGGCCAAGGTAATTCTTCAGCGATTCCCCCTCTCTCTGCTTGACCTCGGAGAGGGAATCGGATCTCCGTCACTGATGACGGCTGTTGATGAATTGGCTGATAAGCAGATAGCTCAACTCATCAAAAGAATCAATGCAACCTGGCTTTAAGCTATTGAACCATGTTCGGACAGATCCCCTTAAAGTGGAGGGGAAGGCTCTGCACAGGATCACATCTGATGCCCCATGGAACATCATAATGGATCTGAAGCTGCTGAGATGGTCATCGGGATCGGTGGATCCATGATACGGCTCGATGGTAGGGAGCTTAACATGAGGGGGAATCACTTCCCTCATGATCCTCTCGGAGAAGGGGATGCCTCGCTCCACTTTTGGCTGGGATGGAGGAGCTTGTCTGGCAGCATCCAATTCCCAATGCTATTCTTGCTGCATATCCTACATCTGCAGCCTGATCTCCTCATCCATAGTGGTAGGAGGGATCGGGCGATGGGAAGGCGGCAACGGTGTCGAGTTCTGGCAAGACACCGGGGAAGGGGAGCGAACCCGCCTAGATCTGAGCGAGCTCTTCCCTCCAGCTCGCTGTGGCGCTGGTTTTGCCTTCACTAGCTATCGATGATAATCCGCTGCTTTCAGTGGATTGGAGGAAGAAATTGCTGGCAGAGCAGGGGCAGCGGCCTCTTCATGAAGTTGAGGAGCAGGAACGGCAGGGCCAGGGGTCGTCTGGAGCCCCTGGACCAACTGGGTCAATGCTTGGACCTACTGGACCAGAGTGGCAAACTGGTCGAACATTACCACCGTTGTCGATGGCGAAGGGGTTTCAGCCGGCGGTGGCGGTGGAGGTACCGCACCGCTAATCGGATCAGGCCTTTGAGAGGCGGCCTGATCTTGAGCTTCGGATGTAGCTATTTTCCGATTGACCATTAGAGGATACTTTTCTCTAGTTCTTGAGTCTTGTCTCCTAGATCACAAGTTTATGAGACTTGAGGCCTTTCCTCTAGCGCCAATCTGTTGCCGCGAAAATCCATTCTCCGACTCGGGTGCGCTTCTGGCTCCTGATCTGGACGCCGATCTCATCGCCTCGGGGTGGAACCTGCAAGACAATCCGCATGCAGAGGGTATTGTAGGGGTTGCCCTCTGCGGAGGACCCTCCGATGCCCAAGTCAGTGGAGATTCACAGCAAGCAGATGTGAGGAGAAGACTCTCACAGAGGAGTTCTCCTTTTGGCAGGTGTTCTCTCTCGAGAGCTCCGAGCTTAGGGAAAACTTCAATGGAGTATCAGAGCTAGTAAATAGCATAAAAGTATGCGTAAGAACTGCGTACCAAATTAGCCTCCTTGAGAGGTTGGAGGGTTGTGGTATTTATAGGCGATCATCTGATTCCTTGGACAAGCCCTGGATGGGGTCTGAAAAATGTTAGGATTCAAGACGGACTCAAATCAAGTTTGTTACGAGGCCAGTAGGGTCCACATCTTGTCAGTTAGAGAACAGCTAGAAGAGCTAGTTGATGCCTTGAGATTCAGTGATCACATAGACTTAGGCCACTCTTGCGGATCTTAGGCTACTTCTGGGTATGATTCGCTGCCTGTAATCTTATTCAGTTATAGTGAATTTAAACTCTCCTATGCCGGATTCTGTAGAGGCATTTTGAATGCCGTGGTTTGGCCAGAATGAGGAATGACCTGATTTTCCAAGGTATAGAATGGATCGGCTCGAATGGCCGAGGTACGGTCGGCTCGGATGGCCGAGGTATGAGGATAGCTTGGGTTACCAAGGAATGGCTCAGCTTAGATGGCCGAGGTATGAAGATAGCTTGGGTTACCGAGGAATAGCTCGGCTCAGATGGCCGAAGTATGAAGATAGCTCGAGTTACCGAGGAATGGCTCGGCTCAGATGGCCGAAGTATGAGGACAGCTCGGGTTATCAGGGTGACCCGACTTTGGCAAAGGTGATTCGGCTTTGTCGCTTAGATGTTGTTGACCCAATTATTGATTTTGATGATTAACAAAAGCCATGAGTATATTCATCATGTTTCTGATATATTTGATAAGTGTTTCAGGCATTAAGGTTGATCAATTAATAAAGGAATAAGTTTTGAATCAAATTTGAAAGGAAATTATTTAAGTTCAAAACTTAGAGTCGACACCCAAACAGTGAGGAGCTGACCCCAAGGTGTATCAGAACTTTTCTAGGATTTTGGCACGGTTCAGAGTTGACACCTAGAGTTTTGGAGCTGACTCCAACCTGAGATACAGAGAAGTGGTTTCTGCGTCAGTTTCTGGAGCCGACACCTAGAGTTTGGGAGCCAACACCTGAAAGTTGCGGAGCCGACACCTGAGTTTCTGAAGCCGACTCTAACCTGAGTACAGAGAGCTGTTTTTTGGACATAGTTAGAGTCGACACCTTTGAATTCTGGAGCCGACTCCCCATTGCGTCAAGCCGACACTTAACTTTTTTTGGAGCCGACTTCTCAACGAACTTCTTATTACTATTTTTGGACACCCCGACTTGGAGCCGACACATGAAAAGTTGGAACCGACTCTAACCTGTCAGGAATGGATTTTTCAAATGTCAGAACGGACTCCAATGGTAATATTTTTTTACCTAATCTCTAACGACTAGTTTTCTTTGTGTGTAGAAGCAATCCAACTGCTCTATAACGGCTATTTTTTCTCACCTAAACTTGGATTAAGAGATCTATAAAAAAGAAAAACCGTCCGTTTGAAAAGAAGACTAAAAAAATTAAAAAATCTTGTGAAAGAAAGAGAGAGAAATCAAAGAGGAAAGACTCAAAACTCACATCAACCAAACCTAGAGAGTCCAAAGAGAAATCCAAAGCATTCAAAGATCAAATTGGAGGATTTCCTATGTGAAAAGGAAGAAAGCAAAAGCCTTGTTTTTTGCCAACTTCTCAACTGCGATTTTTTGTGATGAATATGAGCTGAGGCCTAATTCAATCTTTCAAAGGAGAAGAGAAAATAAGAAAAGAAGAAAAGCTCAAATCAAAATCGCTTCAAACAGGCTTTTCTAACCTTTGTTTATTTAAATTACATATTTTCTCATTTAAGGAGCTGTCTTGTATTATAAACTTCATTTTTAAATTATTGATTACTAATTCAATCAGAGAATTGAATTAATGGAGGTAGTATACCTCGGGACAAGCTAAGGATAGCTTGTGGTTGGGTTTTATGCTGGTGAGCCCGGAAAAATTAGCTGGGTTCGTTGTGACCTCGGAAAATAAAAAGTTTGGGTTGTGAGCTTATAAAACAACTCGGCTGTAATCAAGTGGATTATAGTGTGGGCCCAAGTGCTACTTGGGAGTGAACGTAGGTGTTGGATACACCGAACCACTATAAAATCTTTATGTTTGCCGTGTGATGGGGCACGGAAAAAAAAATTGGTGGAATAAGGGGATGGTGATGTGTTCTAAGTGATTACCATCCTTAATGAACATTTGAGCCCAAGCTATGGCTGAATTCATGCATGGAAGAAATGAAGAACATCAAACCGGAAGCAGAAATCTAAACACCCTTGTGCAAGCTTCTTTCAAAGAAATAAAAAGATTAGGATTTAAAGGTATGGAAACCTTCAAACTAAGTTAAGCCACCTTTAAAACTTCACATCTAAAGGACCAAGGTTTTTTTTTTTTTTTCCAACAATGAAGTAAGATCTTAAGGTGGAAGGGATGCACTTAATACTCAAGAATTGAGGGTTGGTTGACAAGATCTACACTCCTTACTTAAGAACTCACCTTGGCACTTGATCCTTGACGTGTAGCCATCATCCTCAACTCTAACATCCTTAAGAGAACCTGCAAGTGATCAGAAGTAAGACCGTGGAGGCAAAGGAATTGAATAGAAAAGTTACCGTTAGAGCTGATCTGGCAACTTCGTTTTTCGTTCCAGGTGGGTTGGAGTCGACTCTAACTTTTCTGGAGTCGGCTCTAGCTCGAGGCGATTTAAAATGTTATTTCCGGAGTCGTCTCTGGCTTTTCTGGGGTCGACAAGATGCTTTTCCGGAGTCGACTCTAACTTACCCGGAGTCGACTCTAGGTTGGAGCCAGAAAAATCGACTTTCTGCTCCGTCTGTGAGAGTCGACTCTCACAGTCTCGGAGTCGACTCTAATGGCCGTGCCAGTTCCGGAGTCGGCTCTGTGATTCTCGGAGTCGACTCTAATGTCTGCAATTCTTACCTAGACATTAGATTCGATCCAGAACACATTGTAACACTTGATTTTGATCTTTCAATAGTCTTATAGGCTGAAACACTAAATCAAAATCATTAGAGCCTTCAAAAATTATACTCACATAGTTTTGTTAATCATCAAAATCATCAATTGGGTCAACAATCTCCCCCTTTTTGATGATAACAAAAACTTTGAGTATATGCATTCAAACATTCAATCAAATTAAGGATTATAGTCATTTTAACTTTAAACCATTGAAATTAAGGTTTTGATGCCAATGTTCAATGTAAACTTTTAAAATTGTACAATCCATTAATATTGAATTATTAAACTTAATGTGCATAAGATTGTAAATGAGCTTTTTGTTAAGCTCCCCCTGCATTGAGTAGCTCCTCTATATATAAACATCAAATTGTAACAGATTAATCATTTCAATTCATTTTGCATAAACAATTAATTCTCCCTTCTCCCCCTTTCTTTCTTTCTTTATGCATATATAATCTTTTCTTTCTTTGCATATACACAACTATCTCTCCCCCTTTTTTGTTATAAGCAATAAGGAGAGTAAAGAAAAATTTATAATCTCAATAAAGCATAGGAGTCCAATCAATCAAAATTTTGAAAAAGTGAAATTGTATTTCATATGCAAGAACCATTACATCAGTTGATTCATTTACATCTCAAAATGAAATACATTGGATAATCAAAAACTTCCTAAGTACAAGCTATTAAACTCTAAAACAAGATCAAATATGCTTGAATACAATTTTCTTTAGATGACCTATTATCTCCATTACATCATCTTTTTGTGACTTCTTAAAATTTTCAAGGCAGGCTTCAATTTGAGAGACTGCAAGGTCAATGTCCTTCTTCAATTGACCCGTTGCATGAACATACGATCCTGATCCATCGGCAATACCTTCCATCCTTTCGAAGATCTTGTGAAGCTCAGCTCCAAAGGATTCCACAGAACTGCCTAAGGTAAAGGATAGCATGTCCAGTCTCGAATTTAATTCTTCTTTTAACTGATTAAAGTCTTCTTTCAATTGATTAATTTCATTTGACCTGTGACTGTCATACTCAGCAAGTAAGCTTCTTAACTGATCAAGTTGTTCATTTGAAAATCCTCCAGAATTTGTTATAGGCTGATGTGGAGGTGATGGAATAGAACTTGGTCCGGCCTCCGAAGGTCCAGCAGACGAAGGTCCCGCAAAAGATGAATCAGGGACTGATGGTCCCGCAGTAGATGGTCCCGGGATTTCTTCTAGTCTGGTTCCCTCTGCACCATCCCTATCTGTTCTTTCCTCTCTCCTCATCCAAACACCATTAACTTTCTTAAATCCCATTCTGTGAATAGTAGAAATGCTGTAATAATCAGTGTGTCTCAGTTTTCTTAAAGGTTCATTTTCCATTATGAGTACACCCTGGCTTCTAAAAACTAGTGTCAGAATCATTCCGTAGGGCAGTGTTGATCTTTTCTTAGTGGCTGCCTCTGCCATGTATCCTATCATCATGCCAGCTAAATTGACTGGCCTTCCAGTTATAATGCAGTCCATCATCAGAACGTCTCGCTCCGAGACATACTCAAATCTCCCTATTTTTGGAAATAAGATTCTACCACATATATTATGCAATAATCTGAGTTCTAGGTTTAACTGATTTGCAAAGATCTCTTCGAACTCAGTCACATCTCTTCCTAGCATCCTTGATAGTGCACCACTTCTGTCATTAAGTTGACATTCCAATAAACCAACAGTGGGCATTTCTAAAAGGGTTCCAAGAATTTCAGTTGTTACCATAACCCTAGTTCCTCTCACTGTGCTAATCAATCCTCCTTCTCCTCTGCTTAATCCATTATAAAACTCTCTTACCAATGCTGGATATGTGGGTAATCTAGTGAGCACACTTTCTCCCATCCCATATCCCTTAAATTTCTTCCAATAGAGAAACCCTCCGATTCAAATAAATCAAAATTAACTTTCCTCCCAGTGGTAATGGTCTTACCAGCTAATTGATCAACCTTAGGAGATGAGGGTGAAGGTGGAGAATCCTCTTGAGTGGCCGAAGAGGAAGAAGGCGATGGTTGCCTTCGAACCGTGCGTCTTCTCGTTGGAACGGATGCTCCAGCGACGAATCCGCGCCTCTTTGGTGCCATTGAGAGATTGGAAGCTTAATCAAGGGTTTTGAGTGGATTTGGGGAAGTTGGAAAAATTTTGGAGCTCTTAGGAAGGTTTAGGAGACGATTGGAATGATTGGGGGTCGACTCCGCCTTTTTATTTTTGACCTAACTCGACTTAGAGTCGACTCCCGAAAACTGGGTGTCGGCTCCGAGCCAGAAAGTCTGTCAGCGCTCGTATTAGAGTCGGCTCCACAAAAGCCAGAGTCGGCTCTAATCACTTAGACAGAAAATCAAAAACTCAGGTGTCGACTCCGCAAACTGTCAGAGTCGACTCTAACAGTTTCAGAGATAAAAAATTGAGTTTCAACGATTTGAAACTATTCAAATTAATCATCAAATTATAGATTTAAGTTCTTTAGCAATTGGGGAAACATGAATCAAGATCTAGATAGATTTCCTTATTGAAATATCAAGATTTTTCAAGAAAATGATGAAATCTAGATAGATGTCCTTAAGAGTTTCAGAAAACTATTCCAAAGGATCACAAACTCCTAATTCTCCTCTAAGATAACAAAATCTTTCTTCACTTAAGGGTTTTGTTAAATATCTGCAAGTTGTTCTTCAGTATTCACATAATCAAGACAAATTTCATTATTGGCTACATGTTCTCTTATAAAGTGATATCTATTTCTATGTGCTTTGTTCTTGAATGTTGAATTGGATTTTTAGTTAAGATTTATTGCACTTGTATTATCACATCTTATGGGTGTCTTATCAAGTGTGATACCATAGTCTTCAAGTTGTCGCTTAATCCATAGGATTTGAGCACAGCAACTTCCAGCTGCAACATATTCAGCTTCAGTAGTTGATAATGCAACTGAATTTTGCTTTTTGCTAAACCATGAGATTAAGTTACTTCCTAAAAATTGGCATGCACCACTTGTGCTTTTTCTATCTAACTTACATCCAGCATAATCAGAATCTGAATATGCAATTAGATTTAATGTGAGTCTCTAGAATACCATAAACCTACATTTTTTGTTCCACTTAAGTATCTTAGTATTCTTTTAACAGCTATTAATGTGATTCTTTAGGTTCTGATTGAAATCTAGCACATAACATACAGAAAACATAATATCTGGTCTACTTGCTGTTAAATAAAGAAGGGATCCGATTATACCTCGATAATACTTTTGATCAACCTTCTTACCTTCTTCATCTTTGTCCAGCTTGCATGAAGGACTCATTGGTGTTCCGAGGGGTTTAATTGATTCCATACCAAACTTCTTTAGAATTTCTCTTGTGTACTTTGTTTGGTTGATAAAGATTCCCTCTTTGCTTTGTTTGATTTGGAGTCCAAGGAAGAAGTTGAGTTCTCCCATCATGCTCATCTCGAATTCTCCCTGCATTAACTTAGCAAATTCTTGACATAGAGAATCGTTAGTAGCACCAAAAACAATGTCATCAACATATATTTGTACTACAAGTAAATCTTTATTTTTCTTTTCAAAAATAATGTTTTATCAACATTTCCTCTTGTAAAATCATTTTCAATTAAGAATTTACTTAACCTATCATACCAAGCTCTAGGTGCTTGTTTCAAACCATATAAGCTTTGTGCAATTTAAAAACGTGATTTGAAAATTCGTGATCTTCAAAACCGGTGGTTGTTCTACAATACTTCTTCATTTATAAATCCATTTAAAAATGCGCTTTTAACATCCATTTGAAATAAGTTAATGTTCATGTGACATGCAAATGCAAGTAATAGCCTAATGGCTTCTAATCTAGCTACAGGTGCAAAGGTTTCATCAAAATCAATACCTTCTTCTTGATTATATCCTTTTGCAACTAATCTAGCTTTGTTTCTAATTACTATGCCATTTTCATCTAGTTTATTTCTAAAAACCCATTTTGATCCTATTACTGAATGATTTTTAGGTCTTTCAACTAAAGTCCATACATTATTTCTAGTAAATTGATTTAATTCTTCTTGCATTGCTAACATCCAATTATTATCTTTTTCAGCTTCTTCAATAGTTTTAGGTTCAATTTGTGATACAAATGCAAGATGATTACTAATATTTCTCATATATGATCTAGTTCTTATTCCTTGAGATGGATCACCTATAATCAATTCCTTGGGATGACTATAAGCATATCTCCAGTCTCTTGGAAGATCTATATCATTATGATCAATATTGACATCATCGTCCTTATGTGAATCATCATCTTTAGCTTCTTGTTCATGATCTGAAGATACTTCAATATTAAGTTTTTCAAGATCTTTTTCAATTATGTTTGTATCTTCCTCATCATCAATCTTTTCAGACCAGTTGCTAAAGATTCATCAAAACTACATGAATGGATTCTTCAACAATTAAGGTTTTCTTGTTAAAGACTCTATAAGCTTTACTAGTTGTTGAATAACCTAGAAAATTCCTTCATCAGATTTAGCATCAAATTTTCCTAAGTTGTTTTTACCATTATTATGAATGAAACATTTACATCCAAATGCATGAAAGTATTTTATATTTGGTTTTCTTTCATTCCATAATTCATAAGGTGTTTTCTTTAATATTGGTCTTATTAAAGCTCTATTTAAGATGTAACATGCTGTGTTAATAGCTTCCGCCCAAAATACTTTGGTAGGTTACTTTCGCATAGCATGGTACGGGCCATGTCTTCTAGAGTCCTATTTTTCTTTCAACTACACCATTTTGTTGTGGAGTCCTAGGGGCTGAAAAATTATGATTAATTCCATTTTCAGTGCAGAAATTTTCAAATAAGTGATTTTCAAATTCTGTTCCATGATCACTTCTTAGAGATACTATAGTAGTGTTTTTCTCATTTGTGACTTTCTTGAAGAATTTCAGGAATATCGAGAAAGTCTCATCTTTGTGAGCTAAAAACATTACCCAAGTATATCTAGAATAATCATCTACAATCACTAGACCATATTTCTTTCCTCCTAGACTTGTGGTTCTAGTTGGTCCGAAAAGGTCCATGTGAAGTAGCTCTAAAGCCCTAGAAGTTGAAACAACATTTTTAGATTTGAAAGAACTTCTCGTTTGTTTTCCAAATTGACATGCATCACATATTTTGTTATTTTCAAAATCTAGTTTAGGTAATCCTTTAACTAAATCCATTTTAATTAGTTTTGAAATAAGGTGTGTGCTTGCATGACCTAATCTACGATGCCATAACCATCCAATATCATTTATGTTAGCATTGTCAGCAATTAGGCAATGACTACTTTCAGATAATTTATCTAAGTCAACTAAGTACACATTGCCATATCTATAACCAGTAAAAACAATGCTATCATTAATGGAATTAGATACTATGCAAATAGAAGATTTAAATGAAACATTAAAGTTCTTATCACATAATTGGCTTATACTAATTAAATTATGCTTTAAACCACTAACATAAAGTACATTATCAATAACTATAGATGGAGTTATGCGAACTTTACCAAGGCCCATAATTTGACCTTTACCGTTATCGCCAAACGTCACAACTCCACCTTTCTTTTCTTCCAGGGTGATGAATTCATCTTTGTCACCCGTCATATGTCTTGAGCAGCCACTATCAAGGTACCACTTTTTCTTTGATCTTTTGGCTACAAGACATTCCTGCAACATAATTTAAACTTTATGTTTAGGTACCCAAGCTTTCTTGGGTCCTTCATGGTTAGCAGCAACAAAAATTGTTCCTTTCGGAACCCATATTTTCTTTGCTTTAATATTTAACTTGTTGTTATTATTTAACATTTTGCATTCAAATGATTTATGACCCTTTTCATTACATTTGAAACAAGTTATATTACTTTGGTTGGCTTTTATAAAATATTCTTTAAAGATTTTTGTTTCCTTAATGTGTTATACCCTAAACCTGCTTTGTCAAAAACAGCTTTTTGACTATCTAAAATCATATTTAGTTTTAGTTGAGCTTAAAGTAAATTTTTCAACAATGTCTTTATATTTTTAACATCTTTCTTAAGAAAATCATTTTCATTAGAGATTGATTCTTTTTCTTTTAGTTTTTCATTTTCAGATTTAATCAATTCAACTTAATCATTCTTTTCATTAAGAAGAGTTTCCTTTTATCTTTAAATCTTAACTACAAGATTTAATTCATTTTTCTTTGATTAAACTAAGTTTTCAGTTTTCAAAGATTTGTTTCTTTTTCAAAGTTTTGAAATCAATCATCAATTCATTGAAAGCTTCAAACATTTCATCAAATGTAAATTCATCATCGGGGGTTTCGGTGCTTACCTCTTCGTTGTCGTCCGCCATGAAGCATATGTTTGCGACTTCCTTTTGCTCTTCTTCTTCGGAAGAAGATTCCTCGCTATCACTCCAAGTTGCCATATAAGCCTTCTTCTTCTTTTTGTAGGCTTTCTTCAATCTAGGACATTCATTTCTAAAGTGCCCCGGTTTATTACATTCATAGCATGTCAAGGGGTCTTTCTCTTTTTTCTTGTCCTTGTCCTTAATCTTATCCTTTTCTCCTTCCCACTTAACTCCAAATTTTTTCTTGTGGAAGGGTTTCTTTTTCCTCATAAATCTCTTAAATTTCTTTGCTAAGAGAGCAGTCTCATCATCATCATCATCATCATCATTGCTGCTGCTCTCTTCATCTTTTGCAGCTTTGAGGGCAATCATTTTCTTTTTCTTTGAATCCTCCTCAACATGCTGCCTCATAGTCAGCTCATGGGTCATTAGGGATCCTAGAAGCTCCTCTAAGGGTAAAGTATTGAGGTCCTTAGCTTCTTGGATTGCAGTCATCTTTGCTTCCCATGATCTTGGTAGAGACCTAAGAATTTTCCGAACAAGTTCAGAGTTAGTATATGTCTTACCAAGACTTTTCAAACCATTTATAATGTCAGTGAATCTAGTGTACATGCATGCAATGGTTTCAGATTGTTCCATATTGAATAACTCATATTTGTGAACAAGAATATTTATTTTGGATTCTTTCACTTGATTGGTACCCTCATGGGTAACCTCTAATCTATCCCAAATCTCCTTTGCGGAATTACAAGTGGAGATTCTATTGAATTCATTAGCGTCTAATGAGCAATATAGTACATTCATGGCTTTAGCGTTAAGTTGTGCCATTTTCCTATCATTATCATTCCAGTCCCTTTCGGGCTTAGGAACAATAGTGCCATCAATAACGTGTGTGGGTGTACTAGGTCCATTAATTATAACACCCCAAAGCTCATAATCAGAAGCTTGAATGAATATCCTCATTCTAGCTTTCCAATAAGAATAGTTTGAGCCATTAAAAAGTGGAGGTCTATTCGTAGAATGACCTTCAGCAAAAGAACCAACTTGTGTTGCCATTTGGAACTTTAGCTCTTGATCGTGTGATCAAAATCTAATGAGCACAGCTCTGATACCAATTGTTGGCCCAGATGCAACCCAAGAGGGGGGGGGGGGTGAATTGGGTTCTTAAAAATTTAGCCCTTTTTAAATAGTTTGCTTGAGATTAATGAAGGCAAATGCAAAGTAACTAAAAAGTGCAGTGAATAGAATAGAGATAGAGATAGAGTCAATAGAACACGGCAAACACAAAAGATTTTATAGTGGTTCGGTGTATCCAACACCTACGTCCACTCCCAAGATTCACTTGGGTCCACACTATAATCACTCTAGATTACAGCTGAGTTGTTTTCAAGCTCACAACTCAAACTTGTTGTTTTACCGGGTGCACAACGAACCCAGCTGGTTTTCAAAGGCTCACCAGCACAAAAACCCTAACACAAGCTTTACCAAGCTTGTACCGAGGTAAGACTACCTCCACTAGTTCAATCCCCCAGATTGAACTAGATACAAACAAATGAAATATGTTTTTTAAATACAAAGCTCCTTAATGAGCAGATAATCAAATAATATAACAAGTTTAGAGAAGCCTGATTTGAAGATGGTTGGCTTTTGAGCTTTTCTTCTTTTCTTCTTCTCCTTGCTAGGTTGAATCAAGCCTCAGCTCCGATTCTTCACAGTTGAAGCAGTTGAGAAGAGTTGAAAAGCAAGAATCTAAACTTCTTTCTCCAAGTTGGGAAATCCACAAAAACTTGATTTGAATGCCTTGGATTCCTCTTGAGCTTTTTGGAGTGGAGTGGATTTGAGCTAGAAGGTTTTCCTTTCAAGATTCAAGCTCTCAGATTTTTGAAATGGGATTTGTCTATCTCAGATTTCGGATTGTTTCTTCTCTTTTTCTCGTTTCTTTTTTTTGAACAATAGACTCCCCATTTTATAGATTTCTTTTACACCCTTTTTGGAATAAAACTATCCGTTGGAGTGTACCTTCTATCAAAATATATCCGTTAGAAATGAGTAAAAATAGAAAAGTTACCGTTAGAGCTGATCTGGCAACTTCGTTTTTCGTTCCAGGTGGGTTGGAGTCGACTCTAACTTTTCTGGAGTCGGCTCTAGCTCGAGGCGATTTAAAATGTTATTTCTGGAGTCGTCTCTGGCTTTTCTGGGGTCGACAAGATGCTTTTCCGGAGTCGACTCTAACTTACCCGGAGTCGACTCTAGGTTGGAGCCAGAAAAATCGACTTTCTGCTCGTCTGTGAGAGTCGACTCTCACAGTCTCGGAGTCGACTCTAATGGCCGTGCCAGTTCCGGAGTCGGCTCTGTGATTCTCGGAGTCGACTCTAATGTCTGCAATTCTTACCTAGACATTAGATTCGATCCAGAACACATTGTAACACTTGATTTTGATCTTTCAATAGTCTTATAGGCTGAAACACTAAATCAAAATCATTAGAGCCTTCAAAAATTATACTCACATAGTTTTGTTAATCATCAAAATCATCAATTGGGTCAACAGAAGGAAATAAAAAAAAATCGAACAAGGAAAGGAAAGATTTGAAAAAAATTTGCTGAGACTTGGGTAGCACTTGTCCTTCTTCCTGAAACTATTATGGAACCTTGGTAGAATGGTTTAGAGTAGCAAATTGGGCCTCTCACCCTCTCCCTCAAGGAGTGACCTAGATATAAGACTAGGGAAACACGAGCTTCAACTCAAACTAAGAGCATCTCACCCTCTTCATACTCAAAGATGAACAAGGCACTTGGCAAAAGAAATCAAATAAACTTGATTTTATTTCTCAAACTTCATCTCTACAAGAGGGAAAGCTTAGCCTATTTATAGGCCAAAGGACTTCTAGAAATTTCAGCCCAAAAAACTAAAAGATCATAACAATCTAAGGATTAGTTATGATATAGCTAACTAATTACAATCAATCCCTAACAAATTTGGTTGCATAAGCTTCCATGTGGCACCTCCTTAGTTTGCCATGTGTCATCATCAGATACCTCCATGTGTCCTCCAAGATTTGACTTCTAAGTTGCCATGTGTCATCATCAAATACCTCCATGTGTCCTCCAAGATTTGACTTGTAAGTTGCCATGTGTCATCATCAGATACCTCCATGTGTCCTCCAAGATTTGACTTCCAAAGAGAAGACTTGATGTCTTGATAGCAGTGTTGACTCAAGGCAGGAAGTGTTGATACTTTGAGACTTGGCAGAAGTTGAAATTTTACAGCATGAGTTGCCACTTGAGAAATTGAAACTCTTGGCTCGAGTAAGTGGAACCTATGGAAAGTGGATTAACTATAAAACCAAAGAGTGTCAATCTGCAACCTTTTCTTCTTGCTGATGTCCTCATCAATTTTTCCTGGGTGAAAAAAACTCGGCCCTGACGAGTATAGATCATTTTGGCTTTGGTAATATTCAAGCAGATCTGGATTGATCCTTTGCAGTTCTTCTTGATTGATCCATGAGTCTTCAGAATCAGGTCTACCTTGCCAATGGACCAAGTAGCGTTGATAGTCTTTATTTTAGGTAGTGACAATCTTGTCATCTAATATCCGTTCAATTCTTTCTCGCTTTGTGGCTGGTGGACACTCTGGGATTGGTTCACTCTCAAAGGATGGATCAGGTCCTAAAAACTCACTGGGATTCATTGTTGGTTCCTTGTATTCTACCAGATAAGAAAGATTAAAGGTGGAACTAATACCAAAGTCAGAAGGTAGGTCCAGTATATAAGCATTAGGTCCAATTCTTTTTATTATTTTGAAAGGACCTGCACCACGGGCGTGAAGTTTCTTCATAGTTCCCTTTAGAAACTGTTCAGGTCTGAGCCTTATCATGACAAAGTCTCCTACATGAAATTTTTTTACTCTTCTATGGGAATTAGCCATATGCTTGTAACTCTCATTGCTTATATGGATTTTCTCGCTAATTTCTTTGTGTAAATCCATAATGTGTTGTGCATATGACTCAGCAGACTCTGATGTTCGTACATGCATGGGCAATGGAATGAGGTCTATTGGCTTTCTTGGTTTGTACCCATGAATAATCTCAAAAGGACTTTTTCCAGTGGATCTGTTAACTAAACTATTATAGGCAAACTCTATACGTGGCAGTAAAAGGTCCCAATTTCCAGTATGTTTTCCCACTAAACATCTCAACATATTTCCAAGACTTCTATTTACAACTTCTGTTTGACCATCAGTTTGGGGTGATAAGTGGTGGAAAAGTTTAACTTGGTTCCTAGCAGGTGCCATAGGGTTTTTCAAAAGTAACTGGTGAACTTAACATCCCTATCAGACACGATGGTTTTAGGTAACCCGTGTAATCTAACCACTTCATCTAGAAATAACTTGGCCACTTTTGATGCATCGAAGGTCTGGGAACAAGGCAGAAAATGTGCCATTTTAGAAAATCTATCGACTACCACAAAGATGGAATCGTGTCTCCTTAAGGTCTTTGGTAGTCCCAACACAAAGTCCATACTGATATCTTGCCAAGGTCGATCAGGGATGGGTAAAGGGGTGTATAGTCCAGTGTTTTATTTTTGCATTTTAGCAACAGCACATGTCCTACACTGGGCTACGACTTGGGCAACATTAATTTTGTTTTAAGATGGGCCAAAAGAATTGTTCCTCCAAAGCTAGAATAGTTTTATTCCTTCCGAAATGGCCCGCTAAACCTCTGGCATGGATTTTCCAAATCAAGAATTCCCTAATTGAGGTTCGGGGAATACACAACTTATCTCCTTTAAACCCATGAAGAGTAAAGTCTTTGTATTCTCTAGAAGGCCTTAGACTGACAGATTCAAAAATCTCACTAAAGTCAGGGCAACTTTTATACTCTTCCTTCAACTTATTAAATCCTGTGACTTCAGTACTTACGGATGTCAAGAGCATAGAACGTCGACTTAAAGCATCAGCAACCTTATTGTCAGAACGAGCATGGTGTTTTAGAACAAAGGTGTAAGCTTGGATGTACTCTACCCATTTTCCATGCCTAGGGTTTAACTTCTTTTGGGAGCTAAGGAATCGGAGGGCTTCATGATTGGAAAATAGAACAAACTCCTGCGGTAACAAATAATGTCTCCAATATTTCAAAGCCTGAACTATCGCATATAACTCCTTGTCATAGGTGGAATATCTCAACTTTGTGCCATTTAGTTTTTCACTAAAAAAAGCTACCGGATGGTTCTCTTGACTTAAAACTCTACCAATTCTAATCCCAGAGGCATCACAAGCAACCTCAAAAACTTTAGAGAAGTCAGGCACCTTAAGATTGGTGCTTGTGTCATTCTTCCTTTAATCTCAAGGAAGGCTTTATTGGCTTGTTTGGTCCATTCAAAATTTCCTTTCTTAAGACAATCTGTGATTGGAGCAACAATGGTGCTAAACCCTTGGATGAATCTCCTATAGAAGGTGGCAAGACCGTGGAAGCTACGAACGTCATGTATGTTCTTGGGTTCGGGCCACTCGACTATGGACTTAATTTTCTCGGGATCAGCAGAAACACCATCAGTAGTAACAATGAACCCTGGAAAGGTTACTCTGTTAGTCATGAATTCACACTTCTTCAGATTGGCATATAGATTTTCTAAGGGTATAAAAGACTTGTCTAAGATGATCTAAATGGTCTTCCCTAGTCTTACTATAGATGAGGATGTCATCAAAATATACTACAACAAATTTTCCCATGAAAGGTCTTAAAACTTGAGTCATGATCCTCATAAATGTACTAGGGGCATTTGATAGACCAAAGGGCATAACCAACCACTCATAAAGACCATCTTAGTTTTGAATGTAGTTTTTCACTCATCTCCAGGTTTGATCCTAACCTGGTGATAACCACTCTTAAGATCAATCTTGGAAAATATAGTGGCTTCGGTCATCATGTCAAGCATATCATCAAGGCGAGGGATAGAAAATCGATACTTGACCGTAATTTTGTTGATGGCATGACTATCGATGCACATTCTCTAAGTGCCATCCTTCTTCGGGATCAGTAGGGCAGGTACTGCACAAGGACTTAAACTCTTCCTAATAAACTTTTTCCGGAGGAGATCTCCAACTTGTCTTTGTAGCTCAGCGTGCTCAATAGGATTCATTCCATAGTGAGGTAGGTTAGGCAAGGTGGCTCCTAGGACTAGATCAATTGTATGTTGAATATCCCTAAGTGGGGGCAGGTGATTGGGTAAATCTTCTGGGAATACATCCTTAAAGTCTTCTAAGATCTTTGTGACTTCTTGAGGTGGTTCTTAGGATCTTCATTCCGACTTTCTTTAAGTGCCAAAATCCACATAGGTGATCCTTCATTGATTTCTTTCTCTATTTTCTTGACACTGATCAAATTTAGATCTTGTTTCTTCTCTTTCAAATCACTAGACCCTTTCTTAATATTGTCCTTAGGTGGGGTTGAGTTAATGATAAGCTTTTTCTCTAAATGGTTGAAAGCACAAGAATTGGATTGACCATATAAAGTTGCATCATGATCATACAACCAAGGTCTACCCAAAATGATGCTACTTACTCCCATGGGTAGTACATCGCACCAGACTTGTTCATGATAGGATTGGATTTGAATGGGAACTTGACATCTGGATTTAATGGGAATGGATGTTGAATCTATCCAAGAAACTTTGTATAGATTGGGATGGGGAACAGGGGTCAAGCTTAAATTCTTAATGGCTTTAGTGGAAATAGCATTCACACAACTCCCATTGTCTATAATGATTTTATAAACCTTCTCCCCTATCTTAACAAATGTTTGGAGTATATTAGTTCTTCTCCAATCCTCCTTTTCCTTTGTTTGGGTCAAAATTCTAACAACACCCAAAGTCTCTCTTAATCAATCTCTTCTTCCTCTTCATCATATTCATTGATCAGATTGGATTCAGCCTCATATACCTCTTTTTCAAACTCTTTAGTATCTTCAGGGTCCTCTTCAGCTAGTTCTCCTATGTGTAGAGAATGGGCAGGGCATTGGTTGGCATATTGTCCCTTCCTGTTACATTTAAAATAATGGACATTCGGATTGTTACTCTTTTGAACTACAGGGGCCTTACCCTTGTCACTCGTTTGACCGGATGGGATAGTAGGAGTGGGGTGATTTGGTCGCATTTGGTTGAACCCTGGTTTCTGAGTAGGGGTGCTAATCTTACTTAGTTCGGGTCTTCTGACTATCAGTCCCCTTTGAAACCTTTCACAATCTCTGGCTATTTGATAGGCTTGGTCTAGGTCAGTGATTTCTCTTAGAAATAATTTCTTTTGAATTTCTTCACGCAAACCGGCTTTAAACCTAGACAATGTTACAGCTTCTAATTCATCAATGTTACACCTCATCACAAACTCATCAAACTTGGTAATATATTCAGACACAGTCTTATTGCCCTGGTATAATCTTTACCACTGATCTAATAGTCTTTGGTGATAGGACATAAGGACATACTTTTCCTAAGCTTGATTTTTATAGCTCTCCAAGTGGTTATGGGCATGTCTCCTCTTTGCCTAGCATTCGCCCGATATTCTCCCAGTATAACCTAGCCTGGCGGACTAACCTTAGTTTGGCAAACTTATACTTTCTCTCCTTGGTCATCTCATACCATTCAAAATATTGATCCATTTCTCCCTCCCAGTCAACATAAGCTTTAGGGTCTAGGCTTCCTTCAAAGATAGGAGCCTCTAATCGAATGTTCCTCATGGCTCTTTCATCTTGTTCTAAGTAATCCTGGTGAGGTCGCCTAGGGATACGATCTAGAGTAAAGTCAGGCCAATGGACTCGACGGGCTTCTTCCATGAAATCAGGATCAAGTCTCCTTGGATTGTATTCAGGGATGTGCACATGATATTGGGCTCTTGGACCTCGATGAATTGACCTAGATGATTCAGGTTCGATGGGGATCCTTTGAGGCTCTTTAAGGGTCTCAACTCAATCTTTTACTTGACCTAATTCTTTATTGATTTGCCCTAATTGCTCAGTTACAGTGTCTAACTTTTCAGTCAGGTCCTCATAAAAGTTCATGATTAGGATCCATAGGTACAAACCAAGAAAGATAGAACTTTTGACCTATAAGATAAGAAGTACAAACCTAGCTTCTAGGGCTCCTAAACCTAGAAGTCCAAAATACAGGACTTGACTAGGTACTAGTTAAGGATGCAATTACCTTTGTCACTGGCCAGGTAAGAGGTGGGAATGCGGGAGGCCCCCTTGCTTTCACAAGGACCCAATTAAAGAACGCAAGTCCGCTTAAAGCATTTGCCATTAGACCTCTAGTCTTAGACACCAGTTTTAAGAATAATTACAAACTCAAATAGTGCTTTGTCTCCTCTTGCACTTGAACCCGACTTGTTGGTGTCCTTAATTTAGGTGCATACTTGATTTTAATTAAGGCTTAGGTCAATGCATAATGAGGATGGTTGTGGGCTAAGGAAAGGTTATTAACTCCTTCCCTTATGTTATATTGAATGCCCTTAAGATGGCTTATGTATATATGGATGCACACAATTTCAGCAATTAACTAGCACAATCGACTAGACTTAGTACAATTAAGTGAAATTTAATCTAATTTTAAAATTCAGCAAAATGCAAACTTAAATTGAGAAATTCAAATCTTGAAGTCTAGATTTCAGAAGCTAATTTTTTTTAATTTTAAAATTTAGATTAAAATTTCATTCTTGGAGGTAAAAGTGGTTAAATAAAATTTGCAGCTTCTAACTAACCTTCAACTAACCGGTTTTGAAAATTTGAAATTTAAAGTTTTAAATTTTCAAAAATTAAAATGAAAATTGAATTAGTTAGATCTCAGAGTGAAAATCCTAGATTTTGAAATTTGAATTCAAATTTTTTATATATATTTGGTTGAGAAGTTGTTATGATAGTAGTTGCTAGAAAATTCTAGCAGCTTAACAAACTCTCTACTACCTATTTCAAAATTTAAATTTAAAAAACCCCTCTAAATTCAAACTTTAAGTGGAAAATATCAGAATTTGAAGTCTAAATCTCAGATCTCAAATTAAAATTATTTTTTTTATTTTTTTTTTTTTAAAATCAAATTTAATGGAGGGAACCAAAACAGTCTTCCAGAAAACAACCTAAGAACTCGAATTTTTTAATTCTAAAACTCTAAAATATTTTTTTAATTTAGATTTTGGAATCTAAAGTCCTAAAGTGCAGCAAATGAATTTTTATTTATTTTTTAACCCTTAAAAAATTATAAAAAAAATTCATGGAAATCTCGGACTAAAACTAGAATAGAAATTCCAGCAACTTACAAGCTTAACTTACAGACCAAAGCTCTGATACCAAAGCTGATGGGGCACGAAAAAAAAAATTGGTGGAATGAGGGGATGGTGATGCGTTCTAAGTGATTACCATCCTTAATGAACATTTGATCCCAAGCTATGGCTGAATTCATGCATGGAAGAAATGAAGAACATCAAACCGGAAGCAGAAATCTAAACACCCTTGTGCAAGCTTCTTTCAAAGAAATAAAAAGATTAGGATCTAAAGGTATGGAAACCTTCAAACTAAGTTAAGCCACCTTTAAAACTTCAGATCTAAAGGACCAAGGTTTTTTTTTTTTTCCAACAATGAAGTAAGATCTTAAGGTTGAAGGGATGCACTCAACACTCAAAGAATTGAGGGTTGGTTGACAAGATCTACACTCCTTACTTAAGAACTCACCTTGGCACTTGATCCTTGATGTGGAGCCATCATCCTCAACTCTAACATCCTCAAGAGAACCTACAAGTGATCAGAAGTAAGACCGTGGAGGCAAAGGAATTGAAGGAAATAAAAAAAAAAATCGAACAAGGAAAGGAAGGATTTGAAAAAAATTTGCTGAGACTTGGGTAGCACTTGTCCTTCTTCCTGAAACTATTATGGAACCTTGGTAGAATGGTTTAGAGTAGCAAATTGGGCCTCTCACCCTCTCCCTTAAGGAGTGACCTAGATCTAAGACTAGGGAAACACGAGCCTCAACTCAAACTAAGAGCATCTCACCCTCTTCATACTCAAAGATGAACAAGGCACTTGGCAAAAGTAATCAAATAAACTTGATTTTATTTCTCAAACTTCATCTCTACAAGAGGAAAAGCTTGGCCTATTTATAGGCCAAAGGACTTCCAGAAATTTTAGCCCAAAAAACTAAAAGATCATAACAATCTAAGGATTAGTTATGATATAGCTAACTAATTACAATCAATCCCTAACAAATTTGGTTGCACAAGCTTCCATGTGGCACCTTCTTAGTTTGCCATGTGTCATCATCAGATACCTCTATGTGTCCTCCAAGATTTGACTTCTAAGTTGCCATGTGTCATCATCAGATACATCCATGTGT
Source organism: Calamus simplicifolius (assembly GCA_900491605.1). Classification (NCBI taxonomy): domain Eukaryota; kingdom Viridiplantae; phylum Streptophyta; class Magnoliopsida; order Arecales; family Arecaceae; genus Calamus; species Calamus simplicifolius. The sequence goes on along the minus strand of UESW01001388.1, from coordinate 110,689 downwards.
CCTCCAAGATTTGACTTCCAAGAGAAGACTTGATGTCTTGATAGCAGTGTTGACTCAAGGCAGGAAGTGTCGATACTTTGAGACTTGGCAGAAGTTGAAATTTTGCAGCATGAGTTGCCACTTGAGAAATTGAAACTCTTGGCTCGAGTAAGTGGAACCTGCGGAAAGTGGATTAACTACAAAACCAAAAAGTGTCAGTCTACAACCTTTTCTTCTTGCTGATGTCCCCATCACCGCGCATATTATCTCTCTCTCTCTATCAATCTCATTCTTGCTTAGCTTCAATTAATTTAGTTCATTTGAGCATCTTTATATCAATCAAAATATTTTCAAAGTGCTAAAATTTTTTAAAGAACCAAATTCACCCCCCCCCCTCTTGGGTTGCCATCTGGGCCAACAATTGGTATCAGAGCTTGCGTTCATTTTCAGTTTGATCCAACGATCAAGAGTCAAAGATCCAAATGGCAGCTCAAGCTGGATCTTCATTTGCTGAAGGTCAATCCACAAATAGACCTCCTTTATTTAATGGCATAAATTATGGATATTGGAAAGCTAGAATGAAATTTTTATTCAAGCTTTAGATTATGAACTATGGAGTGTAATATTAATGGACCTAGCACACCCACACACGTAGTAGATGGTTCAATAGTTCCTAAACCCGAAAGGGATTGGAATGAGAACGATAGAAAAATGGCTCAACTTAATGCAAAAGCCATGAATGTTTTATATTATACTTTAGATGCTAATGAATTTAATAGAATTTCTATATGTATTTCCGCAAAAGAAATCTGGAATAGATTAGAAGTTACCCATGAGGGTACTAATCAAGTTAAAGAGTCCAAAATTCATATCTTAGTGCATAAATATGAATTGTTTAGCATGGAACAAAATGAAACTATCACATGTATTTACACTAGATTTACTAATATTGTAAAAATGGCTTGAAGAGTCTTGGTAAGACCTATACTAACTCTGAGTTGGTTCATAAAATTCTTAGGTCTCTTCCAAGGTCATGGGAAGCAAAGGTGATTGCAATCCAAGAAGCCAAGGACCTCAATACCTTACCTTTGGAGGAGCTACTTGAATCATTGATGACCCATGAATTAACAATGAAGCAGCATACAGAGGAAGACGTCAAGAAGAAGAGAACTATTGCTCTTAAGGCTGCAGAAATTGAGGAAAGCAGCAGTGAGGATGAATATGATAATGATGAGACTGCACTCCTTGCTAAGAAATTTAAAAGATTCATGCAAAGAAGGAGACCTTTTTCATAAGAAAAGGTATGGAACAAAATGGAAGGTGAAAAAGAAAAAGAGAAGGACAAGGACAAGGAAAAAGAACCCCTCATATGTTATGATTGTAGGAAACTGGGGCACTTCAGATATGATTGTCCTCAATTGAAGAAAGCCTACAAAAAGAAGAAGAAAGCTTATGTTGCAACATGGAGCGACAGTGAAGAATCCTCTTCCGAGGAGGAACAAAAGGAAGTTGCAAACATTTGCTTTATGGCAAAAGAAGATGATGAGGAGTGTCTTACGGCCAAAAGATCAAAATGAAAGTGGTATCTTGATAGCGGCTATTAAAGGCACATGACGGGTGATAAGGAGCAATTCATCACCCTTGAAGATAAAAGAGGAGGAGTTGTTACATTTGGAGACAATGGTAAAGGCCAAATTATGGGATTTGGTAAAATTTAAATAACTCCATCCACTTTTATAGAAAATGTTTATATGTAGATGGCTTAAAACATAATTTAATTAGTATTAGCCAATTGTGTGATAAAGGTTTCAAGGTTTCCTTTGAAACTTCTATCTGTTTCTAATCCCATTGACAATAGCATTATATTTGTTGGAAATAGAAATGGCAATGTATACTTAATAGATTTAGACAATTTGTCTACTAGTAATCATTGCTTAATTGTTGATAATGCTAAGGTTAATGAGATCGGATGGTTGTGGCATCATAGATTAGGTCATGCAAGCACACACTTGATTTCAAAATTAATTAAAATGGATTTAGTTAAAGGACTTCCAAAGTTAGATTTTGAAAATAACAGAATTTGTGATGCATGTCAATTTGAAAAATAACTAGAAACTCTTTCAAATCTAAAAATGTTGTTTCTACTTCTAGGCCACTAGAGCTACTTCACATGGACCTTTTTGGACCTACTAGAACCACTAGTCTAGGAGGAAAGAAATATGGTCTTGTGATAGTAGATGATTATTCTAGATTCACTTGGGTATTATTTTTGGCTCACAAGGATGAGACTTTCTCAATATTTCTAAAATTCTTCAAGAAAGTCACTAATGAGAAAAACAACACCATAGTGTCTCTTAGAAGTGATCATGGCACAGAATTTGAAAATCATTTATTTAAAAATTTCTGCATTGAAAATGGCATTCAACATAATTTTTCTGCACCTAGAACACCACAACAAAATGGAGTCGTAGCAAGAAAGAATAGAACACTAGAAGACATGGCCCGTACCATGCTATGTGAAAGCCAACTCCCGAAGTACTTCTGGGCGGAAGCTATAAACACGGCATGTTACATCTTAAATAGAGATTAATTAGGCCAATCCTTAAGAAAACATCTTATGAACTATCGCATGATAGAAAACCAAATATTAGTTATTTTCATGCATTTGGTTGTAAATGTTTCATTCATAATAATGGTAAAGATAATCTTGAAAATTTGATGCAAAATCTGATGAAGGAATATTCTTAGGATCTTCAACAACTAGTAAAGCCTATAGAGTATTTAACAAAAGGAACTTAATTGTAGAAGAATCTATTCATGTAGTTTTTGATGAATCTTTAGCATCAAGTTCTGAAAAGATTGATGATGAGGAAGATACAAATTTGCTAGAGAGATATTGAAAAATTGAATATGATGTATCTTCAGACCATGAACAAGAAGCTAAAGATGATGATTCTCCTAGGATGATGTTATCGATACTATCGTAATGATATAGATCAAGAGATTGGAGATATGCCTATGGTCAAAGGAATTGATTATAGGTGATCCATCTCAAGGAGTAAGAACTAGATCATCTATGAGAAATATCAATAATCATCTTGCATTTGTATCTCAAATAGAACCTAAAACTATTGAAGAAGCTGAAAAAGATAGTAATTGGATGTTAGCGATGCAAGAGGAATTAAATCAATTTACTAGGAATAATGTATGGATCCTTAGTTGATAGACCTAAAGGTCACTTAGTTATGATTTAAATAGGTATTTAGAAATAAATTAGATGAAAATGGCATAGTAATTAGAAATAAAGCTAGATTAGTTGCAAAAGGATATAATCAAGAAGAAGGAATTGATTTTGATGAAACTTTTGCATATGTAGCTAGATTAGAAGCAATTAGATTATTACTTGCATTTGCATGTCATATGAACATTAATTTATTTCAAATGGATGTTAAAAGTGTATTAAATGGATTTATAAATGAGAAGTTTTTGTAGAACAACCACCGGTTTTGAAGATCATGAATTTTCAAATCATGTTTTTAAATTACACAAAGCACTATATGGTTTAAAACAAGCACCTAGAGCTTGGTATGATAGGTTAAGCAAATTTCTAATTGAAAATAATTTTTCTAGAGGAAATGTAGATAAAACCTTATTTTTGAAAAGAAAAGATAAAGATTTATTAGTAGTACAAATATATGTAGATGATATTTTTCGGTGCTACTAACAATCTTTTGTGTCAAGAATTTGCTAAGTTAATGCAGGGTGAATTCGAGATGAGCATGATGGGAGAACTCAATTTCTTCCTAGGACTTCAAATCAAACAAAGCAAAGAGGGATTTTCATCAACCAAACAAAGTACACAAAGGAAATTCTCAAGAGTTTGGTATGGAATCAATCAAACCCCTTGGAACACCTATGAGTCCTTCATGCAAATTGGATAAAGATGAAGAGGTAAGAAAGTTGATCAAAAGCATTATAGAGGTATGATCGGATCTCTACTTTACTTAACTGCAAGTAGACCTGATATCATGTTTGCTGTTTGTCTATGTGCTAGATTTCAATCTGAACCTAAAGAATCTCATTTAATTGCTGTAAAAGAATACTAAGATATCTAAGTGGAACAAAAAATGTAGGATTATGGTATTCTAGAGACTCAACATTAAATTTAATTGCTTATTCTGATTCTGATTATGCTGGATGTAAATTAGATAGAAAAAGTACAAGTGGTGCATGTCAATTTTTAGGAAGTAACTTAATCTCTTGGTTTAGCAAAAAGCAAAATTCAGTTGCATTATCTACTGCTGAAGCTGAATATGTTGCAGCTGGAAGTTGCTGTGCTCAAATCCTTTGGATTAAGCGACAACTTGAAGATTATGGCATAACACTTGATAAAACTCCTATTAGATGTGATAACACAAGTGCAATAAACTTAACTAAAAATCCTATACAACATTCAAGAACTAAACATATTGAAATTAGATATCACTTTATTAGAGAACATGTAGCGAATGGTGACATTTGTCTTGATTATGTTTGTACTGATGAACAATTAGCTGACATATTTACAAAACCTTTGAGTGAAGAAAGATTTTGTTATCTTAGAGGAGAGTTAGGAATTTGTGACCCATTGGAATGATTTTGAAACCCCTAAGAAACTATTCAAAATTCAATCAATTTCTTGAAATTTTTTAAGGAAATTTATCTAGATATTGAATTGATTCATCACATTCTAGAGGTTTTCATCAAAATTTGATCTCAATCCGGACATGTTTCAGATCCTTTGAAACTTCTTTTTTTTTTCTGAAATGGTCTTGGAGCCGACTCCTCTGGTATCGGAGTCGACTCCAGTTTGTCTGAACTTTGGAGCCGACACCCTTTTTCGAGTCGACTCCACTTCGGGCGTGACTATGTTAGCGACTGGAGCCGACACCTCGCTTTGCGGGAGTCGACTCCAAGTGGTCCCAGGTTAATTTATCTAGGGCAGAGTCGACCTCTTTCATTTCAATCGACTCCTAATTCTTCCAAACTCTCTTCAACTCTCCCAAAATTCAAAATCTCTCAAATTAACCACTCCTTAGCTCTCAATGGCACCCAAACGTGGATCATGTTTGGTGGAGCCGGTGGAGGAAAATGAACAGTGAGGCGTCCGGCGAGGCAGCCTTCACCGAGCTCTTCTCCTCTTCCTTGTCATCCAGAGCTGCTCCAAGCCCCTCCTCACCTCAAATCGATACCTTAGCGGCCGAGTAATACAATGGCAGAAAGACTTTCATTTCTTTGAGGAAGAAGGTTTCACTATTGGGGGCAGTTAAAAGAATGGGTTGGGATAAGGTGTGTTCCCTTGATTTCCTACTTACCCTGCCTTAGTCAAGGAATTTTATTTCAATCTATCTAGAGGAGATGGAGGAATAGTTAATTCTATAGAGGAAAAATAATTCATATAACCTCAAAAATTTTAGGAACCTTTTAGGGATTCCTGTTACTGGGCTTACTGCAAGCATTCATAGTGAGAGGTTAAATGCTTTATCAAGGATGCTAGGAAGATGTCACTGAATTTGAAGAAATTAGGGCAAACCAATTGCCTCTTGAGTTAAGATTACTTCATAATATTGTGGTAGGATTTGTTTCCCAAGATGGAGGTTTGAATATGTCTCAGAGTGAGACATTGTTATAATGAACAGTGTTTTGATTGGACAACAAATTAATTTTGCTGGTATGATGGTTTGGTATATGGCTGAAGCTGAGAATAAGAAAAGATCCACTTTACCCTATGGTATGATCTGACTTTAGTATTCCAAAGCCAAGGGTGTTGTTATTTCTGAAAATGAACCCAAAAAGAATTTAAGGCACACAGATTACTATAGTTTAACAACTGTTCATCGGATGGGCTTTGTGAAGAAGGATGGTCAGTGGGAGAGGAAAGGTCATTCTGAAGATAGAGTAGCTGAGACTTCTGAGCCTGGGCCTTCTAAGGCAAGACCATCAGGGAGGCACAGCTCACCTGGCCCCAGTCATTGTGTACCTCCTGCTCCACCTGCTCCTTCTATTCAGTTTAGTTATCTGCTGGTTTTTCTGCTATCAATTAGAGCAACTTAAAGAATTATTTAGTACTCATAAAGAAGAGATGAAGACTGAGATAGATAGTAGTTTATGAGCTTGAGAGAATTATTTTATTCCTTAGATGAAAGGGTGAGCAAGATTGAGTCCACCCTTGGATCTTCTTCAGAATCTTTGAAGTCTGATCTCATGCAAATATTTGAGGAACTCAAAGAATTTGGAGGAGATTCGAGACTTAGTCAAGATGCAATGCAAAACTTCAAGAGAAAATAGTGGCATCTGCATTCTTTGATAGAAGGTTAAATGAATTTATCAGAGTTCAAAGTGAAGGAATGGGAACACTCTTAGAAGAACTCAAGAGACATTTTAGAATTTGATGTTTCTACCTCTTTGTTGTACTAAAGTTTTTGAATTTTGATGTAATTAGAATTTGATGTTGATGTAATGAAAGCAACATTTTGATATTGTTGAAAGTATTTATGATGTAATGTTTTGATACTCTAATGAATATCATATTTGCTATCCTAGAACTTTGATATAGAATGACTTGAATTGAGTTTTGATTCACTTGTGTTTAATGCATTGATCTATACTACTTGTAACTTCTTAACCTTTTGTTGATTACAAAAAAGGGGAGAAGTAAATGATATTTGTATATGCATAAAAGTTACAATTAAATGTACAAAGGGGAAAGAAGATAATATATATATATACATTGAATGAATTTCATTAAGAAATTAGTATGTATATCAATGAAGTTTAAATGGTATCAAGAAGTTTCAATGAAATAAGTTCAATTGGTATCAAACATTAAATGAAATGAACTTAATTTGATATGCATGGAGTTTAAATGATAAGGAAAGAAGATGTTAAGTATCATAGGGGGAGCTACCTCATTCAGGGGGAGCTTAACTATGAGAACTTATCTTCTTTGAAAATTTCATTAATTAATCATGCATATACTCAATGTTTTTGTCATCATCAAAAAGGGGAGATTGTTGACCCAATTATTGATTTTGATGATTAACAAAAGCCATGAGTATATTCATGTTTCTGATATATTTGATAAGTGTTTCAGGCATTAAGGTTGATCAATTAATAAAGGAATAAGTTTTGTATCAAATTTGAAAGGAAATTATTTAAGTTCAGAACTTAGAGTCGACACCCAAACAGTCAGGAGCCGACCCCAGGGCATATTAGAACTTTTCTAGGATTTCGGCATGGTCCGGAGTCGACACCTAGAATTTCGAGCCGACTCCAACCTAAAATACAGAGAAGTGGTTTCTGCGTCAATTTCCGAAGCCGACACCTGGAGTTCGGGAACCGACACCTGAAAGTTGCGGAGCCGACACCTAAGTTTCTGGAGCCAACTCTAACCTGAGTACAGAGAGAATTTTTTGGACATAGTTAGAGTCGACACCTTTGAATTCTGGAGCCGACTCCCGAATGCGTCGAGCCGACACTTAACTTTTTTGGAGCTGACTCCTCAACGAACTTCTTATTACTATTTTTGGACACCCCGACTTGGAGCCGACACATGAAAAGTTGGAGCCGACTCCAACCTGTCAGGAACGGATTTTTAAATGTCAGAACGGACTCCAACGGTAATATTTTTTCACCTAATCTCTAACGGCTAGTTTTCTTTGTGTGTAGAAGCAATCCAACTGCTCTGTAACGGCTATTTTTTCTCACCTAAACTTGGATTAAGAAATCTATAAAAAAGGGGAACCGTCCGTTTGAAAAGAAGACTGAAAAAATCAAAAAAATCTTGTGAAAGAAAGAGAGAGAAATCAAAGAGGAAAGACTCAGAACTCACATCAACCAATCCTAGAGAGTCCAAAGAGAAATCCAAAGCATTCAAAGCTCAAGATCGAAGGATTTCCCAAGTGAAAAGGAAGAAAGCAAAAGCCCTATTTTTTGCCAACTTCTCAACTGTGATTTTTGTGAAGAATCTGAGCTGAGGCCTGATTCAATCTTTCAAAGGAAAAGAGGAAAAGAAGAAAAGCTCAAATCAAATCGCTTCAAACAGCTTTTCTAATCTTTGTTTATTTAAATTGCATATTTGCTCATTTAAGGAGCTGTCTTGTATTGTAAACTTCATTTTCAAATTATTGATTACTAATTCAATCAGGGGATTGAATTAGTGGAGGTAGTATACCTCAGGACAAGCTAAGGATAGCTTGTGGTTGGGTTTTGTGCTGATGAGCCCGGAAAACCAGCTGGGTTCGTTGTGATCCCGGGAAAATAACAAGTTTGGGTTGTGAGCTTGTAAAACAACTCGGCTGTAATCAAGTGAATTATAGTGTGGACCCAAGTGCTGCTTGGGAGTGGATGTAGGTGTTGGATACACTGAACCACTATAAAATCTTTAAGTTTGCCGTGCATATTATCTCTCTCTCTCTCTATCAATCTCATTCTTGCTTAGCTTCAATTAATTTAGTTCATTTGAGCATCTTTATATCAATCAAAATATTTTCAAAGTGCTAAATTTTTTAAAGTACCCTATTCACCCCCCTCTTGGGTTGCCATCTGGGCCAACAGATGTCATGCTGACTGGCTGGTAGAGTGGTTGGATTGGGCATGACCCAATTATCGATGTGGGCAGTCAATAATGCAATGACGATTTTATCCCTCATCAGAACGGCGAATAGAGAGAGTTGTGCTTCTTCTGCAATCGAAGTTCTCCGAATAATTGACGAGACCTTGGATGCTTTCTTTCAACTGCCTATACCAATTCACCCAGCCTTGCTTCCAGACTTGATGATTGGACTTGATAGAAGTCTGCAACATTATGCATCCAAGGCAAAGTCCGGCTGTGGTAAGTTTGAAGAAACCTGCACCTGGATTACTTTATGTGGTGTCATTAGTTTTTGTCATTAATTCTACTTTTAATTTCTAGGAACACGAAATACTTTTATCCCTGCACTACCAGCATTAACCAGATGTGAGGTTGGTTCAAAACTGTGGAAGAAAAAAGAGAAATCGCAACCCTTGCAGAAAAGGAGATCTCAAGTTGGATCAATGAATGGAGATGGTTCGTTTGGTTTGCCACAGCTATGTGTGCGTTTGAATACGCTTCATCATATCCGAACAGAGCTGGATAATCTGGAGAAGAAAATAAGAACTTGTTTGAGGAATGTTGAATCTGCCCAAGCAGATATATCAAATGGATTGGACATCAAGTTTGAGATCTCTCTAGCTGCTTGTCAAGAAGGGATTCAGCAACTGTGTGAAGCAACAGCATACTGGGTGATCTTCCGTGATCTAAGTCATGTCCTATGGGATGGCTTATATGTTGGTGAAACTGCTGCTTCAAGAATAGATCCTTTACTGAAAGAACTTGACCCTACACTGGAGATGATATCAACCACTGTGCATGACAGAGTGCGAATCGTGTAATAACTGCATTAATGAAAGCTTCGTTTGATGGCTTTTTGCTAGTGCTTCTTGCGGGTGGCCCATCGCGTGCTTTCTCTTGCCAAGATTCTCGGATAATAGAGGAGGATTTCAGGTCTCTCAAAGACTTGTGCTTGGCTGATGGTGATGGTTTGCCAGAGGAGTTGGTTGAGAAGGCATCAACCCAAGTGAGAAATGTACTTCCTCTATTCCACACTGATACATAGGGCCTCATTGAGCGGTTCAAACGTATGATGGCACAGGCATATGGTTCGGCAGCCAAATCCAGGTATCCATTACCGCCTACTTCAGGCAACTGGAGCCCAAATGAAGCCCATACAATTTTGTGTGTTTTGTGCCATAGGAATGATGAGGCTGCCACAAGGTTTCTTAAGAAAACTTGTAACCTCCCCAAAAAGCTGTGACCTGTTAAGAGTGGTGGTCCATAACATCATGGCAGATCAATTAGTATTTGTCTGGAAGATTTACTTGTAGTTACTCTGTATATCGATATTATCAGCATTGAGCATTCTCGAACTCTTTGGTGGTTCTAATTTCACCATGTGAAGCACTTTACGAATATTCTAAAGCAGTCAAGCAGAATTGCCTTCTCGGCTGGTGCTTGCTACACCATACTGCCGTCAAAACTTGTTGGCTTCATTCAGTGTAATTTGACTTATCAAATGAGCATTGGTTTGGTTTGTGAGAGTACTTATTATGTCAGGTGGAAGGTGGATGAGCATCCTAACATTCTTTGGTAGCTTCGGGATCTGATGAAGGTTAAGATGTTATTCTTACCACCTTCCGAAGCATTCTTTGGTTTTGTTGGATCTTTTGGGTTCCTCCATTATATTCTTCAGTTTCTAATCTTGCCTTTTATTAGGTATTATATTCCTGTGAGATGTTGAAGGAAATCTATTGTGAAAAGGTGACTTGTTAGCCTTTCCAATTGCTTTTTGCATCGTATGTATAGCATGCATCAAGCAATGTAGAGTTTGTATTGGTTGTCCATTTGTTGTGGTCCTTATTTTTTAGTTTGTGCAAGGGGTTGGAGCTATAACCTATATTTTTATGATAGATGCGGAGTTACTCTTGACCATCCCTAATGTCTGGAACCTAGCTTTACAAGTTGAACACGGGTCTGCTGTTGATGTCCTGGCTGGCATTGGTGCCGAATCGTTGTCCATGGCTTGAGCTATGTCCTTTCTGTTAGGATTTTGTTAGGATTTGTCTCTAATTCTCCTGGTAGAACTCACGTTTTCTATCAAGTCACGTTCAAGGATCCGTGAGCCGCTTGATTCTTGGCTGAAACCTCCCCTCTCCTTTGTGTTGACCAACGCTTTGACTCTTCGGAATTAATTCCCCTCATTAATACCTTTCCGTGGAGAACGCCGCTTCACGGCTTCCTTGGAGAACGATTTCCCTGACTCACGAATTTCCTTGGAGAACGAACGCTGGCTTCATGGCTTCCTTGGAGAACGCTCGCTAACGTTCTACACGCGGCTGAGAACGGAAGAAAGAGGAGGAGAGAGAGAAAGATAGGGAAGGGGAAAAGAGGGCTGCCGCCTTGCAACGAGAGAAGAAATTTCTGGGAGAAAAGAATCTGTTCTCTATTCCATCCAAACCCTAGAGACTAGGGTTTAAATACATCCACGAAGTGGGCCAGGCCCAGACTCAACAAAAAACTCCCATGGACTAAACCAATGAGATTAAACTAATCCCCAAGCCCGTGTACACCCGTGACTTGATTTAATCTCAACCCTTGGACTCAAACCCAGCCCAATACAAGTTAGCCCACCTGGGCCTTGATAGCACCACACCAGGCCCAACAATCTCCACCTTGGTGCTTTCAAGGCCTCAGCACGTCCACTGTGTCCATCAGCTTTAACAACGAAATACACTTTTGAAAACTGTCCCGTGGAAGAACCTTAGTCAGTGCATCTGCTGGATTTTCTTTGGTGTATACCTTCACCAGCTCCACCTCACCATCTTCCACCAGCTCTCTGATCCTGTGGTATCTGAGGTCAATGTGCTTCGTCCTGGCATGATAGACTGCATTCTGCGCAAGCATCAGAGCACTCTGGCTGTCACTATGCACCTGGACAACCTTCTGATCAAGTCCCATCTCCAGCATCAAGCCCTTCAGCCAAAGAGCTTCCTTTGCTGCCTCTGTGATACCTATGTATTCTGCCTCCGTGGTAGATAAGGCTGTGATGGGCTGCAGACATGATCTCCACGATACTGGACCACCAAACAGGCTGAACACAAAGCCTGTTGTGGATCTCCTAGTGTCCACATCTCCACCAAAGTCTGCATCCACATACCCATATAACTGCCCACGAGCCTCCTTGGATAAGTTGGATCTCTCAGCACCTTCTTGCTGTCCATAGCAAATACCAACCCCAACTGTACCTACCAAGTACCTGAAGATTCCCTTTAGTGCTCGCCAGTGCTCCCTGCCAGGGTGCGCCATGAACCTGCTCACCTGGCTCACTGCATGGGCTATGTCTGGCCTACAACATACCATGGCATACATAAGGCTCCCAACACCAGAAGCATATGGTACCTTCTCCATCTCCTGAGCCTCCACCTCAGTCTGTGGTGACATGGTCTTCGATAAGGAAAAATGTGCTGCCAAAGGTAGTGCTGTCGGTTTGGCATCCTTCATCCCATATCGCTCCAGAATCTTTTTAATGTAGCCACCCTGACTCAGATGCAGCACACCTTTGGATCTATCTCTGATGATTTCCATCCCTAGGATCTTCCTGGCTGGCCCCAGATCCTTCATCTCAAACTCCCGAGACAAAGCTATCTTCAGTTCCTGTACAGCCTTCTTACTCTTGCATGCTATCAGCATGTCATCTACATACAAGAGTAAGTACATCCTAGACCCATCATCCAGAGATTTAACATACACACAAGAATCATACTCACACCTGAAAGTCCAATGCTCCTAACATAAGTGTCAAATCTCTTGTACCACTGCCTCGGCGACTGCTTCAGCCCATACAGAGATTTCTTCAGCAAACAGACTTTCCCATCTGATCTTGGTTCTCTAAACCCTGGTGGCTGCTCCATGTAGATGCTCTCCTCCAAATGACCATGGAGGAATGCTGTCTTCACATCCATCTGCTCCAGCTCCAAGTCCTGAGCTGCTACAATACTCAATAATAGTCTGATGGAAGTGTGCCTGACAACTGGAGAAAATATCTCACCATAATCGATGCCTTCTTTCTGAGAGTATCCTTTGGCCACTAGTCTTGCCTTATACCTGATACCCTCTTGTTCTGAAGCTCCTTCCTTGCGCTGATAAACCCATTTACAACCAATGGGTTTCTTTCCTTGTGGCAGCTGGACCACCTGCCACGTATTATTGCTGTGAAGAGACTGCATTTCCTCTGCCATAGCATGGATCCACCTATCTCTATCCTGACTTTCCATAGCCTCCTCATAGGTGAAAGGGTCTCCATTCGCTGTCACCAGGGCATATGACAACGAATCCTCAAAGCCGTATCGAACTGGTGGTCGCACGTTCCTCCTGGGCCTTTGCTGTGCGATCCCAGTATCAGTCCCCTGTCCAGCTGCATCCTGCTGAACTCCCTGGCTTCTACCCCCTCTGTCAGTCCTCTCCACCTGAATCTCAAATCCTCCTGGTCCACTAGCAAATGGCACAACTGTATAGGAGGTTGTCTGACTAGTGTTACCGTGTTCTACCTCCTGTAGTCCCTGCTGTGCATCCATGCCACTTCTGTTCTGGAGGATTGAGCTCTCATCAAAGGTTACATCTCTGCTGATGACAACCTTCTTCTCCAAGGGGTCCCATAGCCGATACCCCTTGACTCCTCGCGGGTAGCCTAGGAACACCATCTTCTTAGACCTGGCATCCAACTTACTCCGCTCCCCAGCTCCAACATGCACATATGCTGTGCATCCAAACACCCTTAGATGGTTTAGGCTTGTCTTCCTTCCAGACCATATCTCCTCTGGAATGTCTCCATCTAACCTGGTGTGCGGTGACCGATTGACCAAGTAGCTAGCTGCATCTACTGCGTCAACCCAGAACATCTTTGGAAGCCCTGCCTGCAGCCTTAAGCATCTTGCCTTTTCCAATAGTGTTCTGTTCATCCTCTCAGCCACCCCATTCTGTTGAGGAGTTCCCATCACCGAGAAGTGCCTTCTGATGCCCCACTCCTCACAAAAAATCTGGAACTCCCTGCTGGTGTATTCCCCGCCATTATCAGACCTCAGACACTTCACACTTTTACCCTGCTCCTTCTCCACCTCAGCCTTCCAGATTTTGAACTTGGTGAAGACCTCTGATTTCTCCTTCATAAAGTAGATCCACAGCTTCCTTGAGAAATCATCTATCAGGGTCATAAAGTATCTGGCCCCATTCCTTGCAGAAACTGGGGCTGGTCCCCAGACATCTGTGTGTACTAACTCCAGGGGTTCAGCACTCCTAGCTGTGCTGACTGAGAACTGTACTCTCCTCTGCTTTCCCATCTGACAAGGCTCACAGATCTCCATATCTCCGCTACTCAAGTCTGGAAGCAGACCTCTCTTGCTCAGTTCTTTCATCCCCTTGTCTCCCATGTGGCCCAGGCGGTAATGCCACATCCTGTACACATCCCGGGGATCTTGCTCCACAGCTGCCACCTCAGATTTCACAGTCATCACAGAGCCCTCCATCTTGTATAGATTATTTTCCAGCCTCCTCCCTCTCATCACCACCATGGCTCCATTGGAGATGTTCAGAACTCCACTCCTGGCACGACTGCTGAAGCTGTATCCAGTCCGCTCCAAGTACCCCAGTGATACCAGATTCTTCTTGAGTTCTGGAACATGCTTCACACTGGTAAGAGTGCGCACCATACCATCAAACATCCTCACCCTCACTGTGCCAATACCTGCCACCTTGCAAGGGTGATTATCTCCAAGAGTCACATTCCCCTCCTCAACCTCTGTGTAAGTACTGAACCACGACCGGTTGGGAGTGTAATGATGAGAACAGGCTGAATCCAAGGTCCACATCTCTGTGCTGTGCCTGTGATCATCTGATACAACCAAGAGATCATCCTCCACCTCCTGATCTGCAACTGTACTCACAGACTCAGATCCTCCTTTTTCTCCCTTCTGATTTTTCCACTTAGGACAATTCTTCTTAAAATGTCCTACCTCTCCACACTTATAGCACTTCAGCTCTCTCTTGCCTTTCCTGGACTTTGATCGTCCTCCAGACTTACTTCTGTCCCTGCCCCTACCTCTGCCTGTCCTTTCCCCAACTGATAGACCCTCCTGGGGAACAGCTTCCTTGGTCATCTTCTCCCTCTGCTCATTCGTCCGAAGCACCGAGACAATATCTTCATAAATTAATGTCTCCTTCCCATAGAGCAGTGTTGTGACCAATGAGTCATAAGACGTGGGCATTGAACATAAAAGCAGAAGTGCTTTATCTTCTTCCTCCATCTTGACCCCAACATTCAGAAGTTCATTGCTCATCTGGTCGAATATCTGGATGTGACCCAGCACATCTCCACCTTCTGACATCCGAAGGCTGTAGAGGCGCTTCTTCAACATCAACTTGTTGCACATATTCTTCCCCATATAGAGGGTGTGCAACTTCGTCCAGAGTCCCTTCGGGGTCTTCTCCTCCAGCACTGAATAGAGGACTGAATCCGCCAGACAGCCCCTGATCATTGAACATGTCTTCTTCTCCAATGAAATCCACTGCTTGTCTGTCATCCCATCTGGCCTTTCCTCCAAAGCCAAATCTAAACCCTGCTGCACAAGGAGGTCCTCTACCCGGACTTTCCACATGGAGAAACTTCCCTTCCCATCAAACTTCTCAACCTCTATTTTTATGCTACTCCCCATGGCCAATTCAAAAATAGCACAAAAATAAATTTTATAAAATAGAGAAGTACCTTGACGAGATTTTGTTGAAATTATTTCAACTCCTTGAAGGCCTCCAGATTACTCCTTGAACCAGGCTCTGATACCACTTGTTAGGATTTTTTTTTTTTTTTTTTTTGGGAGAAAAGAATCTGTTCTCTATTCCATCCAAACCCTAGAGACTAGGGTTTAAATACATCCACGAAGTGGGCCAGGCCCAGACTCAACAAAAAACTCCCATGGACTAAACCAATGAGATTAAACTAATCCCCAAGCCCGTGTACACCCGTGACTTGATTTAATCTCAACCCTTGGACTCAAACCCAGCCCAATACAAGTTAGCCCACCTGGGCCTTAATAGCACCACACCAGGCCCAACACTTTCTATGTGGCCTCCGTGACTGTGGCACCCTAACATCTGAATTGGCCATCCAAATATCCTCAGAGATATTGGCAAACCCGGTTCTCCGAATTGGCTAAAAGATGCAACTTTGTTTTCAGAGCGCCAATATCTTGGAATTTAAACAACTCTCCGACGCGTTCACCTCTGCTTATTGGCTTGTGCACATCTGAGACTACCAACCGCCAAAGCCATTGTTCTGACCACAATGGGTAGACTGGCTGATCTCTCGGCATCATATGGTTTTGTCTTTCGGATTCAAAAGCCTACACTTGCCAAAGTACAGTGCTTCCAAACTCCCGTTATGCACATGAAAAGTTGCCAATAATCAGCCAATCCCGTGTTTGGGAAAGAAAACCTACAGCCCGCAAGAAAGAAATTTTTGTGCGCATTACAGAAGCCAGCATTACTCAGTCAATCGATATGAAATTTATGTTCCATGTTTCAGCTTGATTGTTTTGCAATAGAGAGCTATTTTTGCGCATTATTGAGCACTGCTTTCTGGGTTCTGATAACCATGTTCTGCAAACCAAGAACACTTATCTAATTGAAGGAACCCTTAAGCACAGGAGCATCCAGATACAGACCCTAAACCCCTAACCATCTGACTTGATTAACTTTGGCAACAAATGGCATGCCGTGATTCCGTTATCGATATAAGTGCTTTTTTCATAAATTTAAAAAAATACATCAAATGAATTCAGGAGGCCAATATAGTGGCACAACAATACTAACTACACATTGTGATATAACCTCCTCAAATGTTGTTGTTGACAAATCACTTACGGTGAGCGCCGGTGGGTGGAGATCTCCATAGGTCGTTGGAAGTGTAGGGGAGTGCCTTCTTCCTCCGGGGACCTGCAAAAAGCCCTGGACCGGTGATTCCGGTGGGGACCCTCCGATGCTCAAGTCAGTGGTTTGTAGAACAGAAATTTCATAATAGAGTAGTGCTTGAGAGAGAGTAGAGAATTTCCTCCCCCCGCCATGCCAGCTAGGGTCCTTTTTTATACCTATCATTAGAGCCGCTGGGTCTCCCTTCTGTTAGGATAAGCTTTATGAACGGCAGGCAGCTGCGCCGTTGCTGAATGGGTGCCGGGAATATCGACGACTGTACAGTGTGTTGGTAACCGCTCGTGATTCCGGCCATAACAGGCGGGCTGGCCGTGATGTGGTTTGTGTTTCAAGAAGCCGGATCGAATCTGGGGCCGAGGCGGGACTGAAGCCGAGGCCAAGCCGAATCCGAGGCCGAGGCAGGACTGGAGCCGAGGCCAAGCCGAATCCGGGGCCGAGGTGGGACTGATGCCGAGGCCAAGCCGAATCCGAGGCCGAGGTGGGACTGGAGCCGAGGCTAAGCTGAATCCGGGGCCAAGGCGGGACTGAAGCTGAGGCCGAGCCAAATCCGAGGCCGAGGCGCACCCGAGGCCAAGCCGAATCCGAGACCGAGGCGGGACTGGAACCGAGGCCAAGCCGAATTCGGGGCCGAGGCGAGACTAAAGCCGAGGCCAAGCCAGATTCGGGGCCGAGGCGGGACTGAAGCCGAGGCCAAGCCGGATTCGGAACCAAGGCAGGACTGAAGCCGAGGCCAAGCCGAATCCGAGGCCCAGGCGGGACTGGAGCCGAACTCTAAGCTAGCAGGGATTGTTTAAAAATTGTGCGGGATGTTATCGTACCTCCTGATGATGATTAGCCATATCAGATGCCCCCTGCCCCCAAAATGGGTGAGCGTGCACCTACCATTGAAAGGGGGCATTTTATCATCCGATGGCTAATCTTCAGGCGACATGTGTCAAGCGCCGTCCTCCCCTTAATGGTGTATCGAACGCTGTGACGACATCATCTCACCCGCCTTGACTATTGGGATCGAGGAGGATTTCCCTTGGGGGTCAGGCAAGCGCATCATTGCGGTGAGGTTACCGCCATCCCTTCGTTGGCAGGGGCCTCCGGGCCGCGTGCTCCGGGTGGCTGCTGTAGTCATCCCCAATGGGAAGCGGGCACGTAGCCGGAGCAAGCTTGGCGGGACAATTTCGAAAAGACAAGTCTATAAAGGGGGGTGTTCTTAGCTCAAGCTATCCTTACTGATTTGTTTTGTCCCCATTCTGGTTTTACTCGAGCCTGTTTGTCTTCCATCCTCCCGAGCCCTTCGCCTTTGATTCTTTGTCCTCAATCCTTCAGGTTAGTTCTATTCTCATGGCTTCTCTCGTGCAGGGGAGTCTCCCAAGGGGACCACCTCTGTGATGACAGCCCAGGAGATAATCAATCTAAGGGCTTGTTATTAGATTCCCACCGACCTCCGCCTATACCGACCTCTTCCCGAGGATAGGGTAACCTCTTCTTACCCTAGTAGGGTTGCCCTCTACGAGTATTATTTTAAGGCTGGGCTCCGTATTCCCATTCATCCTTTCATACTAAATGTTTTAGATAGATATTCCTTGGCCTTGGCTCAATTGGTCCAAATTCCATTCGGACCCTCATAGGTTTCCTAGTGCTATGCCACATTCATGGGATAGAGGCTAGGATTTTTCTTTTCCGTTGCTTCTATATCCTTAGGAAACAATCGGGATGGTGGTACTTCGCCCCTAGGCCAACTAGAACCCTCAAGTTGCATCTTCCTACCTCTGTTAAGGGATGGAAAAGTAAGTTCTTTTTTGCCTAAATTGAGGGAGTGAAGACTGAGTGGGGAATCCCTGACACCGAGGCCAACAAAGACCCCAGAATTCTTCCAAGAGATCAAGAGGCGTTTGGGCAGTTGATTACTACCGACGTCCTTCGATGCAACCAACTGCTAGCCGAGGAAAATCTTCGGCTAGCGGGCCTTATTCTGGATGATGGTGAGCAGTAATAATATTTTTTTTTTACACTCTTCCCTTCATGTTCCTTGATATAGGAATGGCACCATCGCTTCACGAGATAAGGCAGGCTACCACAAGAAAAAAAAAGGTCAAGGCGGATGGGGCACCCACCAAGAAGAGGGCCATCATCAAGATTGCCAAGAGGATCAAGGCCGGAGAGGCCTCTGGAATGGGCGAGATGGAGGGAAGGGCCAAGGTCGGAGAGGCCTCAAGAGGAGCGAGGCGGAAAGGGCCAAAGCCGAAGAAGCCCTAGGAAGCGAGGCGGTAAGGGCCGAGGCCGGAGAGGCATCAGGACGGAATGAGGCAGGGGAAAGGGATTTACCTCGTTCGCCTTCACCAGCACCACCTCTGTCTCCTATCGATCTGATTGACACTTCTCCGAAGCGGGGCACTAAAGCGCCGTCACCACAGCCCATAGCTCCTAAAGCGAAACCGACCAACTCGGCTACAAGACCAACTCCAGAAGCCGCCCTATCTCCCAAAGGGGCAGCGGCTGAGGCGTCCCCACCAGCAAAGGTGCCAGAGGGAGCAGAGTCGGAGGCTGGGCCCTCGCCTGTAGCTGCCAGGTCAGCGAAGGGAGATGACATCGATCCCTCTTTTAAGTCAATTCTAACGTGCTACAGCTGCTGGGCTGAGCGGACAGTGGCCCAAGCTTCTGTGCCCGAGCTACAGAGGTTCCTTCAACACCAAGAGGCCTCTACCTTCTTCCGAGAGGCATTTGTGGCCCATCTCTGGGTAAGTATTATTCCACTGCCAAACTTTTTGGGACCATTTCTTTACCTAAGCCAAATAATTTGATCAGACGTTGAACTCCATGACCACCATGAGGGCCCTTTGGTCCCAGGCCGAGGCCGCTCTCAACCAGTCTCGGGAAGAAATTCAAGAAGTCCGGGATAGAGCGGAGAGGGCCGAGGCAGCCCTGGAGGAGGCCCAGGCGGAGACTGCTCTGGCGCAAAGGTTGAAGCTGAAGCCGAGGCTGCCCGATTTCGTAACCTGGCCCGAGCTGAGAAGGCGAAGGAGACGCTGGAAGTGGCTCAGCGCCAAGCGGCCAATGAGCTTGATAATGCTCAGGTGGCAGAGGAAAAGCAGAGGGTAGCCGAAGAGAAGCAGAAAGCCGCTGAAGCAGAGATTTACCTACTGAAGCACCGGCTGCACTCTACCACCATTGAGATCGGAGTGGCCGGGGAGTGGGCCGAGAATGCCGAGGAAATCGCTCGCCAAAGAGACACTGAGGCAGCACATCTGAGGGCGGCAGTGACCGAGGCCGAGAGGAAGGCTGCCGAGGCTGAGAAGAAAGCCACCAAGGCCGAGGAGAAGGCCGTCGAGGCCGTAGAGGATTTTAGGAAGTCCAAAGCCTTCAGTAAGGAGCTGGTCGAGACAACAGCATTCGCATACAATGGTGGCTACCAAGATTGCAAGGAGAAAATACGCATACTCTACGGCCTCGAGGGAATTGAAGAGCTGGAGCCGGACGAAGTTCCCGAAGATGACGACTTAGCTCCGGCTGAACCCTAGTTTCTTTTGCTTTCACTGCATTGTATCAAGTCTGACTTAAATCGAAAATTTTGTAAACTTTTGCTATTAATGGAATTTTGACCCATAATGCTCATGGCTTGCACCGTAGTCAAGTTTTCTAGCAAATAAGTCGAAATGAACCGAATACCAACGACTAGAAAACTCGACCATACATCGCAGGACGATGCCAGAGTCAGTGCCAAGGGAGAACTCCAACATGACTTTAGTCTAGGGACACAGCAAGAAAGTCAGCTAGAGAGCTGATGTGGGATCGGGTTTGCATACCGATGCGGAGTCGAGCCTGTGCTGACGCGGAGTCGAATGAGTGCCGATGCAGAGTTGCACCTGTGTCGACGTGGAGTCGGACTTCAGACACCGACGCGGAGGCAGGTTGTGTGCCGAGGTGAGCTCGGGCTTCTAATGCCGATGCGGAGTCAGGCTTTGTTGGCCCAGATGGCAACCTAAGAGGGGCGGTGTATTGGGTTCTTTAAAAATTTAACTCTTTAAAAACTGTGCTGTGAAACAAATGAGATTGAGTGTAAGATAAATGCAAAACACAAATGAAGAGATAGAGAAAGATAGAAAGACAAGGCACGACAAACACAAGGATTTTATAGTGGTTCGGTGTATCTAACACCTACGTCCACTCCCAAGTATCACTTGGGTCCACACTATAATCCACTTGATTACAGTCGAGTTGTTTTACAAGCTCACAACTCAAAACTTATTGTTTCCCTTGGGATCACAACGAACCCAGCTGGTTTTCCAGGCTCACCAGCACACAACCAAACCACAAGCTATCCTTAGCTTGTACCGAGGTATACTACCTCCACTAATTCAATCCCCCAATTGAACTAGCAAACAATGATGAAAAATAGAGTTTTGAATACACAACAGCTCCTCAAATGAGCAAATAAATAATAAAATAAACAAGGATAAGAAAAGCCTGTTTGAAGCTCTTTGAATGTATGCTTTTCTTCTTTTCTTCTTTTCCTCTTCTCCTTTGAAAGATTTAATCAGGGCCTTAGCTCAGATTCTTCACTGAAATTTGCAGTTGAGAAGTTGAGGATTTGGGGCTTTTGCTTTCTTTCTTCTAATGATGAAAATCTCCTTGATTTGAACTTGAGAAGCTTGTGGATTCCTCTTTGAACTTTCTGCGGTTGATGGATTTGAGCTTTGAATCTCTCCTCTTTGATTTCTTCCTCAAGATTTTTTGAATTTTTCATTCTATTTTCTCACTTCTCTTCTTTTCAAAATGGACGGTTTCTCCCTTTTTATATATCTCTTAATCCAAGTTTAGGTGGGAAATATAGCCGTTGTGAGATGCTTGGATCTTTCTACACAAAGAAAAATAGCCGTTAGAGGTTAGGTAAAAAGAAATTTACCGTTGGAGTTCGTTCTGACAAATGAAAATCCATTCCTGACAGGTTGGAGTCGGCTCCAACTTTTCAGGTGTCGGCTCCAAATCGAGTATCCAAAAATAGCAAATGAAAAGTTGTTGAGGAGTCGGCTCCGAGAAAGTTAAGTGTCGGCTCCTCGCTTTCGGAGTCGGCTCCTCGCTTTCGGGAGTCGGCTCCGCAATCCAAAAGTGTCGGCTCCAGAAATGTTCATAAAAACACGCTCTCTGTTCTCAGGTTAGAGTCAGCTCCAGAAACTCAGGTGTCGGCTCCCGAACTCTCAGGTGTCAGCTCCTAAATTCTAGGTGTCGGCTCCAGAAACTGAAACAAAATACACTTCTCTATATCTCAGGTTGGAGTTGGCTCCGAAACTCTAGGTGTCGACTCCAGACCATGTCAAAATTCCAGAAATCTTCTGATGTGCCTTGGGTCGGCTCCTTACTATTTGAGTGTCGACTCAAGTTCTGAACTTTGAAAAATTCTTTTCAAATTTGATTCAAAACTTATTTCTTTATTCCTTTTGATTGATTAAACATTTTTAATCCTGAAACACTTATTGAATCTATCAGAAACATAGTGAATATACTCATGTCTTTTATTAATCATCAAAATCAATAATTGGGTCAACAATCTCCCCTTTTGATGATTATAAAAACATTGAGTATATGCATGATTAAACAATAAGATTTTAAATCAAATTTCTCAAATATTTAGTCCTCATAGGTAAGCTCCCCCTGAACGAAGTAGCTCCCCCTATGATACTCAATTTAACATCTATTCTTCCCTTTTAACAGTAAACTTTTAATGTTTGATACCAATTAAACAATCATATCAAATTGTATCAAATTAAGTTAGCTAAGCTTCTTCCTTTCATGCACATATGTCAATTACTTCTCCCTATATGCAATACCAATTAATTAAGCTTATTTGTTCCAATGCAAATACTAAATATTTCTCCCTCTTTATAACTTTCAATGCATATACGACTATCAATTACTCAATTACTTCTCCCCTTTTTTGTAATCAACAAAAAGGTTAAGAAGTTTCAAGTTAAATGACAAAAGTAAGAGATACTTCAAAGATCAAATGATATTCATTAAGTATCAAAAAGGTTCATTACACACTTCACAAAGTTAAGCATTACATCATATTACAAAAAGAAACTTCATTAC
This sequence comes from Calamus simplicifolius, assembly GCA_900491605.1. NCBI lineage: Eukaryota > Viridiplantae > Streptophyta > Magnoliopsida > Arecales > Arecaceae > Calamus > Calamus simplicifolius. The sequence goes on along the minus strand of UESW01001388.1, from coordinate 88,035 downwards.
ATCAAAACTTCAGTAAAAGTAAATCAACATCATACTAAACTAAACATCATCTTTAATAACATCAAAGGAACTTCATTACAATATAATCAAAAATTAGCTCTAAGAAGTCTTTGCAATTCTTCTACTATTTTTCCATTCCTTCACTTTGAGTTTGAACAAATTCCTTAGTCTTCTATCAACAAATGCACATGCAGTCATAATTTTGTCTTGAAGCTCAGCATTGCATTTGGAATAGGTCTTCGAATCTCAAATATCTTTAAGTTCTTCAAAAATATTCTTGAGATCATTCTTAAAGATTCTGCGGAGGCTCCAAGTGTGGACTCAATTTTACTAACTCTTCATCCAAAGAATAATACATTTCTCTTAAATTCATCAAACTATTATCAATTTCTGTTTTCATTTCTTCCTTGTGAGTAGCAAATAGACTTTTAAGTTGTTCTAACTGAATATCAGAAAAACCAATAGATGACATAGGTAGTGGACATGTGCAAGAGCTGGAGTAGGTGCCGGTGGTGGTGATGATCTGCTAGGCTCCGGTTATGGATGCCTCACTGATGGACCTGCCTCAGATGGTGCAATGGCCCTAATGTCAGCTGCTCTCTCATCCAGATGACCTTTTCTTTCCCATCTACCATCCACTTTCACAAACCCCATTCTGTGCACAGTAGCCAAGCTGTAATAATCAGTGTACCTTAGGTTTTTCGATGGCTCATTCTCAGAAATAACAACTCCTTGACTTCTAAATGCCATGGTTAGGACCATCCCATAAGGCAATGAAGATCTCCTCTTGCCCTCGGCCTCAGCCATATACCATATCATCATTCCAGCTAAATTGATTGGCTGACCGTCAAAATACTATCCATAACATATCTCGCTCTGAGACATACTCAAAATGCCAGTCTTGGGAAATAGGATCCTACTGCAAATGTTATGTAACAGCCTAAGCTCAAGGGCAATTGATTTGCCTAACTTCCTCAAACTCAGTTACTTCTCTTCCTAACATCCTTGATAAAGCATCTGATCTCTCACTGTGAATGCTTGCAGTAAGCCCAGTGACAGGAATCCCTAAAAGATTTCCTAAAATTTCAAATGTGAGATGAATTCTTTTCCTCTTACTGAACTAACTATTCCACCATCTCCCCTTGATAAATTGAAGTAAAATTCTTTAACTAAGGCCGGATAGTGGGAACATCCAAAGAACATACCTTATCCCAACCGAGCTCCTTGATTTGTCTACCAATTGAAAACCCTCGGCTTCAAAGAAATCGAAATCTACCTTCCTTCCCATGGTTATGACTCACCCAGCTAGGGTATCTACTTATGAGAGGAGGGGCTAGGATTGTCAGAGGGTTGAAGAAGAATCGTCGCTCGGAGTAGGTTCACGGATAGGACGCCAAGCCGTACGCTTCCTTGTAGCCACGGGAGCATCAAAGACCGATCCCCTATGCTTAGGTGCCATAGGAATCTTAGGGAATGATTAATTTGAGGAGTATTTAGTTTTGGGAGGTTTGGAGAGGGTTTGGAGAAGAATGGGATGAGAAGGTGTCGACTCTGCCCTAATATAGGTGTCGACTCCCGCAAAGTCGGGTGTCGACTCCAAGTCGCTAACACAGTTAGCGCCCGACTGGAGTCGGCTCCGCTTAAGCGGGTGTCGCTCCAAGGTCAGACCGAGAGCGACACAGACAAGGTGTCGACTCCTAAATTGAGGTGTCGACTCCACTGACAGTTTCAGAGAAAAATAATGAGTTTCAACAACCGAAACTTGTCAAAATAAAATCAATAAATTTTTAAAAAATCTTTGGAATGTGGAGAATCAAATTGCTCAAATGTCTAGATAAATTGTCCTTAAAATCATGAGAAAAATCTCAAGAAATTGATTGAATTCTAGATAATCATTCCTTAGGGGTTTCAAAATCATTCCAAAGGATCACAAATCCCTAATTCTCCTCTAAGATAACAAAATCTCTCTTCACTCAAAGGTTTTGTAAATATGTCAGCTAATTGTTCTTCAGTACTAACATAATCAAGGCAAATTTCATTGTTAGCTACATGTTCTCTTATAAAATGATATCTAATTTCAATGTGCTTAGTTCTTGAATGTTGAATTGGATTCTTAGTTAAATTGATTGCACTTGTATTATCACATCTAATAGGAGTTTTATCAAGTGTTATGCCATAATCTTCAAGTTGTCGCTTAATCCAAAGGATTTGAGCACAGCAACTTCCAGCTGCAACATATTCTGCTTCAGCAGTAGATAATGCAACCGAATTTTGCTTTTTGCTAAACCAAGAGATTAAGTTACTTCCTAAAAATTGACATGCACCACTTGTACTTTTTCTATCTAGTTTACATCCAGCATAATCAGAGTCAGAATATGCAATTAAATTCAGTGTTGAGTCTCTAGAATACCATAATCCTACATTTTTAGTTCCACTTAGATATCTTAGTATTCTTTTTACAGCAATTAAGTGAGATTCTTTAGGTTCTGATTGAAATCTAGCACATAAACAAACAGCAAACATGATATCAGGTCTACTTGCAGTTAAGTAAAGTAGAGATCCGATCATACCTCTATAGTGTTTTTGATCTACTTTCTTACCATCTTCATCTTTATCCAATTTGCATGAAGGACTCATAGGTGTTCCAAGGGGTTTGATTGATTCCATTCCAAACTTCTTGAGAATTTTCTTTGTGTACTTTGTTTGGTTGATGAAAATCCCTTCTTTGCTTTGCTTGATTTGAAGTCCTAGGAAGAAGTTGAGTTCTCCCATCATGCTCATCTCGAATTCACCCTGCATTAACTTAGCAAATTCTTGACACAAAAGATTGTTAGTAGCACCGAATACAATATCATCTACATATATTTGTACTACTAATAAGTCAATTAGAAATTTGCTTAACCTATCATACCAAGCTCTAGGTGCTTGTTTTAAACCATATAGTGCTTTGTGTAATTTAAAAACATGATTTGGAAATTCATGATCTTCAAAACCAGGTGGTTGTTCCAAAAACTTTTTCATTTATAAAACCATTTAAAAATGCACTTTTAACATCCATTTGAAATAAATTGATGTTCATATGACATGCAAATGCAAGTATAATCTAATTGCTTCTAATCTAGCTACAGGTGCAAAAGTTTCATCAAAATCAATTCCTTCTTCTTGATTATATCCTTTTGCAACTAATCTAGCTTTATTTCTAATTACTATGCCATTTTCATCTAATTTATTTCTAAATACCCATTTAGATCCTATAACTGAATGACCTTTAGGTCTATCAACTAAGGACCATACATTATTCCTAGTAAATTGATTTAATTCTTCTTGCATAGCTAGCATCCAATTACTATCTTTTTCAGCTTCTTCAATAGTTTTAGGTTCAATTTGAGATAAATGCAAGATGATTATTGATATTTCTCATAGATGATCTAGTTCTTACTCCTTGAGATGGATCACCTATAATTAATTCCTTTGGATGACCATAGGCATATCTCCAATCTCTAGGAAGATCTACCTCATTATGATTAGTATCAATAACATCAACCCTAGGTGAATCATCATCTTTAGCTTCTTGTTCATGATCTGAAGATACATCTATATTTAATTTTTCAATATCTCTTTCTAGTATATTTGTATCTTCCTCATCATCAATTTTTTTGAACTTGATGCTAAAGACTCATCAAAAACTACATGAATAGATTCTTCTACAATTAAGGATTTTCTTGTTAAATACTCTATAGGCTTTACTAGTTGTTGAATATCCTAAGAATATGCCTTCATCAGATTTTGCATCAAATTTTTCAAGATTATCTTTTCCATTATTATGAATAAAACATTTACACCAAATGCATGAAAATAACTAATGTTTGGTTTCCTATTATTCCATAATTCATAGGAGTTTTCTTAAGAATTGGCCTAATTAGGGCTCTATTAAGGATGTAACATGCCGTGTTTATAGCTTCCCCAAAAGTATTTTGGTAGGTTGCTTTCACATAGCATGGTACGGGCCATGTCTTCTAAAGTTCTATTCTTTCTTTCTACAACTCCATTTTGCTGTGGTGTTCTAGGTGCAAAAAAATTATGATGAATGTCATGTTCAATGCAGAAATTTTCAAATAAATAATTTTTAAATTCTGTGCCATGATCACTTCTAAGAGACACTATGGTGTTGTTTTTCTCATTTGTGACTTTCTTGAAGAATTTCAGAAATATTGAGAAAGTCTCATCCTTGTGAGCCAAAAAAATACCCAAGTGAATCTAGAATAATCATCTACTATCACAAGGCCATATTTCTTTCCTCCTAGACTTGTGGTTCTAGTAGGTCCAAAAAGGTCCATGTGAAGTAGCTCTAGTGGCCTAGAAGTGGAAACTACATTTTTAGATTTGAAAGAGTTTCTAGTTTATTTTCAAATTGACATGCATCACAAATTTGTTATTTTAAAATCTAACTTTGGAAGTCCTTTAACTAAGTCCATTCTAATCAATTTTGAAATTAAGTGTGTGCTTGCATGACCTAATCTACGATGCCATAGCCACCCAATCTTATTTACATTAGCATTATCAGCAACTAAGCAATGATTACTAGTAGACAAATTGTCCAAATCAATCAAGTATACATTGCCATTTCTATATCCAGTAAATATAATGCTATTGTTAATAGGATTAGAAACGTGCAGATAGAAGCTTCAAATGAAACTTTGAAACCTTTATACAATTGGCTAATACTAATTAAGTTATGTTTTAAACCATCTACATAAAGAAAATTTCAATAAAAATGGAGGGAGTTATCTGAATTTTACCAAATCCCATAATCTAGCCTTTACCATTATCTTCAAATGTAACAACTCCTCCTTTTTTATCCTCAAGGGTGATGAATTGCTCCTTGTCACCCGTCATGTGCCTTGAGCAGCCGCTATCAAGATACCACTTTCGTTTTGATCTTTTGGCCGCAAGACACTCTGCAAAATGATCAAGCTTTCTGTTTAGGTACCCAAACTTTCTTGGGTCCTTATGTTAGTAGCAACAAAGATTGTTCATTTCGGAACCCATATTTTCTTTTCTTTAATATTTAAATCCTTATTAAATTTTCTAAAATTACATTCATAGGCTTTATGTCCTTTTTTGTTACAATAATAACATGAAACATCATTTTTATTCTGTTCTTTTCTAAAGAAATTTTTAACATACTTTTATTTCTTGTTAGGCCTATAACCTAATCCAACTTTATCAAATATAGCCACTACAAAAAAAGGTTTTATAACGACGCTTTTTTTCGATGCTATATTGTAGCGAAGCAAGTTTTGGAATCAGACAGACTTTTCGATAACAAATTTTAACGACGCTTTAAGCATCGGGGGCTCGATTTTAGATGCTCACGCTTTTTAGCGTCGGGATCGTGATTTAAATCATGGGATCGACATCATATTTTTATTTTTCTATTCATGCATATGCTAAAAAGCATTGGGATCGTATTTTTTAACTGGGTATTGGATTTCGATTTCAATTTTAAACCAGCGCCAAAAATTTTGGTTGATTGAAACAGAAATCAAAATACTCTCTCTTTTTCTCTTATTGGAGCACGATTTTATTATCTCGCTTCTCTTCTCAACTGCTTCGATTGCCGCCAACGACGATGATGCAAAGTGGATGGGATACTAGGGTTCCAGCGGTGATGGGCTGCATCTACTCCAAGACCTCCAACTTTGATGCTCCTGACGATGAATGCCTCTCCGCCGACAACCCAGATCTACGTAACCTCTTCCCTTGTCTCCCCTCTCTTTTTTATTTTTTTGCCAATTTCTTGGATTTATTTTGGTGATTTTGTTTTGGGTATTTTGGCGATCGGAAGCGAATGGGAGGGGGGCGAGCAGGATCAGGTGATGGTTTTCAAGGAGTATGGATTGGTGGAGCTCCGCGCCCACGCCCTCCTCCTCTCCATCCGAACCTGGCACAACTCCGCCGCTGCAGCCGCCGGCTGGAAGGCCCTCTACGCCTTCGTGCTCTACGGTGGCGTGTTCGACCTGCTGTCCGTGGGGGTCGCGCTGGCCGTGGCTGTGCTGGCCACGGTGATCACCTGGATCACCATACTCGTGCTGCTCGCCTTCTTCGGTAAGTCCCGCCAGGGGCTGCTCGCGGAGAGCCACCGGATCATCGCCGACATCACCGGGTTTGTCTTCAAGTTCTTCCATCGGTGCCGTCATCAACTTCCTCGCTCTCGTCCTCCGACTTAGTGGCCAAGGAGGAGGACAGCACCTAGATTTATGGTTCTTTTCTATTGCTCTTTTGGTTATAGCTTAATTAGTGATCAGGGGAATTTTTTTTGTTGATATAGCAAACAACTTATGAGATGATGTTTGTGCACAAAATTTGCCCTGAATTTTTTGTCTACCATTGCAGTTAAATATAGGATCATGAGATAAATTAAATTAAATTAAAACTGTGTCATGGTGAGTCATGCTAATTAAATTATGAGGTCTAATGTTTGTTCTTACTGTTGAGTGCCGCTCCCTTGCTTGTTTCAGACGTAGCAATGGATTCGCTTCGTTTTGAGACTAAAGCATCTAGAATCCCAGGTAATTGGAAATTAATTGATGCATTTATTGCAGATATAGCTAAGTATCTCAATCGATCTGCAGCCAAAGTCAAGTTCGAGCATCTCCCTCGAAAGATCAATCCGGAGGCATCGTTGGCAGCGTAGTACCACTGGGCTCGGCAACGGAGGCAGCTGTCAGAGGCTTGCATCATCTTCGCGCCGACAGAATTGTTTGATGAAATGCGGGAGAGGGATGTATTTTTGTTTTGACGCCGTGTATGTTGTCGATCCGTTGTAAATTATTTTTTTAAAAAAAATATTGCCGACGCTTTAAAGCATCGAAAAATTTATTATTTTTTTAAAAATAAAATTGCCAATGCTTTAAAGCGTCAGCAAGATCAAGATTTACCAACGCGCAAAAGCGTCGGGACTTTCTGATGCTTTCCCGATGCTTTTTAAAAGCGTCGAGATTTTCCGTCTCCACCCCCGCTATCTCGACGCTTATAAAAGCATCGGGACAATATTTTTGACGCTTTTAAGCGTCGACAAACAATATTTTTAGCGTCGGGATAACAAGAATTTGTTGTAGTGAGCTCTTTGATTACTCAATAACAAATTCAATTTTTCAGAGCTATATGTAAATTTATCAACTATATTTTATATTTATCAACTTCTTTCCTTAAACTAACATTTTCATTAGAAATGATTCTTTATCTTTTAACAAATTCTTATTTTCAGATTTCAATTCTTTAACTTCATGAGTTAGTTTATTCTTTTTTTTTGATAAGATTTAAATTATCATTTTTTAAAATTTGCTTTTCTTTTTCAGAATTTTAAAATCACTAACTAATTCATTAAATGCATCAAACAATTCATCAAAGGTAAAATCATGAGTTTCGATACATACCTCATCATCTTTTTTTGCCATAAAGCAAATGTTTGCAACTTCCTTTTGTTCTTCCTCAGAAGAGGATTCTTCGTTGTTGCTCCATGTTGCAACGTATGCCTTTTTCTTTTTCTTGTATCTTTTTCAATTAAAGACAATTATATCTAAAGTGCCCCGGTTTCTTACATTCATAGCATATGATGGGGTCTTTCTCTTTATCCTTATCCTTTTCTTTTTCTTTTTCACCTTCCACTTTTGTTTCAAATTTTTTCTTGTGGAAGGGTCTCCTTCTTTGCATAAATCTTTTGAATTTCTTAGCAAGAAGTGCATCTCCTCATCATCATCATCTTTCTCTCATCATCTTTCTCATCATTGCTGCTCTTCTCAATTTCTGCAGCTTTGAGGGCAATTGTTTTCTTCTTCTTGATGTCTTCCTCTATATGTTGTTTCATGGTCAACTCATGAGTCATTAGTGATCCGAGTAGCTCCTCTAAAGGTAAGGTGTTGAGGTCATTGGCTTCTTGGATTACAGTCACCTTTGCTTCCCATGTTCTTGGAAGATACCTAAGAATTTTATGCACCAATTCAGAGTTAGTATAGGTATTGCCAAGGCTCTTTAAACCATTCACAATATCAGTAAATCTTGTATACATGCAGGTTATAGATTCAGTTTGTTCCATGCTAAACAATTCATACTTATGAACAAGAATATTAATCTTAGATTCTTTGACTTGATTAGTACCATCATGGGTAACTTCTAGTCTATCCCAAATTTCTTTTGCGAAAATACATGTAGAAATTCTATTAAACTCATTAGCATCTAAAGCACAATATAAAACATTCATGGCCTTAGCATTGAGCTGAGCCATTTTCCTATCGTTCTCATTCCAATCCCTTTCGGGTTTAGGAACTATTTAACCATTTACTATGTGTGTGGGTGTGCTAGGTCCATTAGTGATTACACTCCAAAGCTCATAATCTAAAGCTTGAATAAAAATTCTCATTCTAGCTTTCCAATAAGAATAATTAGAACCATTAAATAAAGGAGGTCTATTGGTACAATGACCTTCAGTAAATGAAGATCCAGCTTGAGCTTCCATTTAGATCTTTAACTCTTGATCGTTGGATCAAACAAGAAATGAGCACAAGCTCTGATACCAATTGTTGGCCCAGATGGCAACCCAAGACGGGGGGTGAATTGGGTTCTTTAAAAATTTAACTCTTTAAAAACTATGTGCTGTGAAACAAATGAGATTGAGTGCAAGATAAATGCAAAACACAAATGAAGAGATAGAGAAAGATTGAAAGACAAGGCATGACAAACACAAGGATTTTATAGTGGTTCGGTGTATCTAACACCTACGTCCACTCCCAAGTATCACTTGGGTCCACACTATAATCCAATTGATTACAGTCGAGTTGTTTTACAAGCTCACAACTTAAAACTTGTTGTTTCCCTCGGGATCACAATGAACCCAGCTGATTTTCGGGCTCACCAACATACAACCCAACCACAAGCTATCCTTAGCTTGTACCGAGGTATACTACCTCCACTAATTCAATCCCCCGATTGAACTAGCAAATAATAATGAAAATAGAGTTTTGAATACACAGCAGCTTCTCAAATGAGCAAATAAACAATAAAATAAACAAGGATAAGAAAAGCATGTTTGAAGCTCTTTGAATGTATGCTTTTCTTCTTTTCCTCTTCTCCTTTGAAAGATTGAATCAGGGTCTCAGCTCAGATTCTTACTGAAATTTACAGTTGAGAAGTTGAGGATTTGGGGCTTTTGCTTTCTTTCTTCTAATGATGGAAATCTCCTTGATTTGAACTTGAGAAGCTTGTGGATTTCTCTTTGAACTTTCTGGGGTTGATGGATTTGAGCTTTGAATCTCTCCTCTTTGATTTCTTCCTCAAGATTTTTTGAATTTTTCAGTCTATTTTCTCACTTCTCTTCTTTTCAAAATGGACGGTTTTCCCCTTTTTATATATCTCTTAATCCAAGTTTAGGTGGGAAATATAGCCATTGTGAGATGCTTGGATCTTTCTACACACAAAGAAAAATAGCCGTTAGAGGTTAGGTAAAAAGAAATCTTACCGTTGGAGTCCATTCTGACAAATGAAAATCCGTTCCTAATAGGTTGGAGTCGGCTCCAACTTTTCAGGTGTCGGCTCCAAATCGGGTATCCAAAAATAGCAAATGAAAAGTTGTTGAGGAGTCGGCTCTAAGATAATTAAGTGTTGGCTCCTCGCTTTCGGGAGTCGACTCCACAATCCAAAGTGTCGGCTCCAGAAATGTTCATAAAAATACGCTCTCTGTTCTTAGGTTAGAGTCGGCTCCAGAAACTCAAGTGTCGGCTCCCGAATTCTAGGCATCGGCTCTGGAAACTGAAATAGAATACACTTCTCTATATCTCAGGTTGGAGCCGGCTCTGAAACACTGGGTGTCGACTCCGAACCGTGCCAAAAATCCAGAAATCTTCTGATACGCCTTGAGATTAGCTCCTTACTATTTGGGTGTCGACTCCAAGTTCTGAACTTTGAAAAATTCTTTTCAAATTTGATTCAAAACTTATTTCTTTATTCCTTTTGATTGATTAAATATTTTTAATCCCTGAAACACTTATTGAATCTATCAGAAAAATAGTGAATATACTCATGTCTTTTATTAATCATTAAAATCAATAATTGGGTCAACAGGCTTCGAGTGCCAATGCGGAGTCGAACCTGTGCCGATGTGGAGTCGGACTTCAGATGCCGATGTGGAGGTGGGTTTGTGCCAAGGCGAGCTCGGGCTTCTAATGCCAACGCAGAGTCGGGCTTCGAATGCCGACGCGGAGTCGGGTTTCCAGAGCCGACGCGGAGTTGGGCTTCAAGTGCCGACGCAGAGTCGGGCTTCCAATGCCAACGCGAAGTCGGGCTTTAAGTGCCGACGCAGAGTCGAGCTTCAGTGCCGATGCGGAGTCGTGTTTAGGGCTTAGGGTGCCGACGCAGAGCTGGGCTTAGGTGCTGAGGGAGGCTCGGGCTTGGAGTGCCGATGCGGAGCCGGGCTTAGATGCCGAGGGAAGGCTCGGGCTTGGAGTGCCGACACGGAGCCGGGCTTAGGTGCCGAGGGGAGGCTCGGGCTTGGAGTGCTAACATGGAGCCGGGCTTAGGTGCTGAGGGGAGGCTCGGGCTTGGAGTGCCGACGCGGAGCCAAGCTTAGGTGCCGAGAGGAGGCTCGGGCTTGGAGTGCCGACATGGAGCCGGGCTTAGGTGCCAAGGGGAGGCTCGGGCTTAAAGTGAGAAGCAGGATCACTTAAAGACACGTTAGTAAGAGAATATTCTAAATATTACTCTAGCAGACATGTTCCAATTAAAGAAATTAACAAGCTATTGATAATACCGACGTAAGTTGTCTGCGTTCCAAGTGCGGGGGAGAGGCTTCCGTCCAGCCCCTCAATTTTGTATGCTCCGTGGTGGAGTGCCTCCGTGACTCGATAGGGTCCTTCCCATCTTGGCGCTAGCTTAGCCCCTTCCGTTGGCTTTGAAACTTTAGCTCGTCTGAGGACCAGGTCTCCTAGTAAAAATGCCTTAGGATGGACGCAAGCATTGTAATACTTGGCCGTTCGCTGTCAGTAAGCCGCCATTCGGAGCCGCACTCGGTCTCGTAGCTCTTTCACTAGGTCGAGGTCAGCCTGCAATTGGTTTGGGTTGTTCCCTTCGCTGTATAGCTCTGTCCGAGGGCTCGGGACATCTATCTCCACAGGGATGACAGCTTCGAACCCGAAGACCAAGTTGAAAGGAGTCTCTCCGGTGGGGCTCGTGGCGTTGTGTGATAGGCCCACAACACATTGGGGAGCTCTTCCACCCACCGCCCTTTGCATTCATCAAGTCGGGCCCTAAGTCCTTGGAGAATAATGTGGTTGGTGACCTCGGCCGCACCATTGGTCTGGGGATGCCCCACAGAGGTGAACCGCTAATGGATACCTAGCTCGGTGCAGAACCCACGAAAAGCCGTGTTGTCGAACTACCGGCCGTTGTTAGTGACGAAGGTGTGCGGGAGCCCGAACCGGCATACTATAGATTTCCAGAAAAAGGATTTCACCTTGCCCTCGGTTATTTTGGTGAATGCATCGGCTTCAATCCATTTGGTAAAGTGGTCAACGGCTACCAGCAGGAATTTGTGTTGACCCGAAGCTGGGGGGAACGGTCCCAAGATATCCATGCCCCACTGGGCAAAGGGCCAAGGTGCCGTCAGAGGGGTAAGCTGGGATGTCGGCTGACGTTGGATGTTGGCATGGCATTAGCAACTGTCGCATCTCTTGACGAGCTCAGATGCACCCTCCCTCATTGTTAGCCAGTAGTATCCTTATCGCAGGGCTTTGTACGCCAGAGCTCTGCCCCCTAGATGACTTCCACATATGCCCTCATGGATTTGCCGCAGGATGTAATCTGCTTCCATGGGACCGATGCACCTGAGGACTGGGTATGAGAATGATCTTCGGTAGAGCTTTCCGTCCATCATCAAAACTTCAGGGCCCACCTCTTGAGCAGCTTAGCCTCAGTCGGGTCTTTAGGAAGGGCATCGTCGGTTAGGTACCAGATATAAGCATCCATCCATGATGGTTGTTGCTCGACAAGTAGGGTCTCCTCTGTTGCTTCGATGCTTAGGACTTCCAGATGCTCCATGTAGGTTCTTCCCAAAATCCCATCAACTGAGTGGCTAGTCAAGATAATGCATCAGCTCTGGCATTCTCCCTCCAAGGAATATAGCTGACACTGAAGTGGGCTAAGGAAGAGGCTTGTGACTACACCATGCTCAAGTAATGGGACATGGTAGGGTCCCGCGCCTCGTACTCCCCTCTGATTTGGGTGGTAACTAGCTGAGAGTCCATAAATACTCTAAGGCATTTCACCCTGAGCTCCGAGCTAGCCTTAGCCCTGACAGTAGGGCTTCATACTCGGCCTGGTTATTGGTGGCCGAAAAGAGTAATCGAAGAGCGTACTCGATCACCACTCCATCTGGACTAGCCAGAATAAGGCCCGCTCCACTCCCCTAGGAGTTTGATGCTCCATCCACGTGAAGGATCCATTCCTCCTCTCTAGTTCCAGGACTTGAGGGGTTCGCATGGGGCTCTTCCGGTTGCTCATCGCCCCAAGTGCATTCGACCAAGAAATCCACCAGGACTTGAGACTTCATAGCTAACCTGGGGCAGAAAGACATATTGAATTCTCCCTGCTTGAGCGCTCACTTCGCTAGTCGGCCCGAAGTGTCCGGACGAGAGAGGATCGCCTTGAGTGGTTGGTCCATGACCACCACGATCGGATGAGTTTGAAAATAAGGTCGGAGGCGCTGGGCGGACACAATCAACGCAAAGATGATCTTTTCGACTCTCGTGTATCTGGCTTCCGTGTCGTGGAGCACTTTGCTGGTGTAATACATAAACTTTTGCATCCCATCGATGTCCATGCAAACCTGCACGAAACTGACAGCTTCGGGAGAAGCCGCGAGGTACAAAAGAAGTTCTTCTCCACCCTTCAGCTTGGACAGCAGTGGCGGGGTGGATAAAAATTCTTTCAGTCCCTCGAAGGCCTCCTGGCACTGGCACTCCCTCATCCATTCAAATCCGTTGACTCTGCGCAGTGCCTTAAAGAAAGGCAAGCATCTCTCAGCGGACTTGGACAGAAAACGGCTCAAGGCTGCCACCCTTCCCGTCAAGCATTGCACCTCCTTGTTGGCGGAAGATCTCATGTCCAAGATGGCTCAGACTTTATTGGGGTTCGCCTCGATTCCTCGTTGGATCACCATGAAACCCAAGAATTTGTCGGCTGTCACCCCAAAAGCACATTTGCGTGGGTTCAACCTCATCTGGTATCGGCGGAGGTTGCCGAAGGTCTTCGTCAAGTCGGCGATATGACTGGTGGCGCGGACGCTTTTTGTCAGCATGTCATCCATGTATACCTTCATGTTGCGTCCGATTTGATCCTCAAAGATTTGTTCATTAGCCTTTGGTAAGTGGCCCCCGAGTTCTTCAGTCCGGACAGCATCACCTTGTAGCAGTATAGTCCCTTCTTGGTTATGAAAGAGGTAGCTTCCTCATCTGCCGGGTTCATCCTGATTTGGTTGTATCCAGAGAAGATGTCTATGAAACTAAGGGTTTCGTGACCGGACGTAGCATCCACCAGTTGGTCGATCCGAGGTAAAGGGAAGCTATCCTTAGGGCATGCTTTGTTGAGGTCAGTGAAATCTACACACATCCTCCAGCTCCCGTTTGCCTTGCAGACCATCACAATATTAGCCAACCAGTCAAGGTAGTGAACTTCCCGAATGTGGCCTGCAGCTATCAGCTTACGGATTTCCTCGTCAATGGCCTTCTGCCTATCGGGAGCAAAGCTTCTCTTTTTTTATCGGACAGGCCGGCATTCTGTCTTGAGGTTGAGCCGATGATTGATTATCTCCTCAGGGATGCCTGGCATATCTGATGATGACCATGCAAAGATATCGGAGTTGGCACGCAGGAAAACAAGGAACCGATCGCGTGCCTTTTTCGGAAGCAGTGCTCCAATCCGAACGGTCCTCATCGGGTCCTCCCCCAAGGGGAAGGTTAGGAGGTGCTCGGCTGGCTCCCCTCTCCTCTCCAAGTCTCGGGGGTCAAGCAGTTTAGGCGCTGCTGCCGACACCGTCTCTTACGGGCTGGGGGCTAAGTGGTAGCAGAGCGGCAATGGGCTTTGTTCTTCCTTCATCGGTAGGGAACTTCACCAGTAACCTCTTAGTGGAGATAACATCATCCAATTGGTTTAAACCAGGCCTTCCCAGAATAGCATTATAGGCCAGTGGGATCCAGAGCACCAAGAAATTTATGGCAATCATGCTTTGACACGGTGGAGTTCCGGCTGTGACAGGGAGGGTGATCTCTCCTTCGACCTTCACAGAATCTCCAATAAAACCCATTAAGGGTGTAGCGACGGGTCAGAGATAAGAGTTAGATAGGTTCATCTGAACAAAAGCTTTGTAGCTCAAAACATCAACGGAACTCCCGCTGTTTACTAAAATTCTCTTTACAGGGTGTTTAGCTATTGTCAAAGACACAACGACACTGTCGTCATGTTTGTTAACTACCCCATCTAAATCCTTTTCAAAGAAAGGAATTACAGAATCTAACCCCTCCCACTGCCTTTTTGAATTACTGCATGCCCCCCAAGAAATCATAGCTATTATTTTTTCTATCAAGGTGTTGTCCATGCCAGTCTGAGGTGCAGGAGGCACCGACGGATCCGGAGCAGGAGGGTTTCCTCTTCGAACGAACTTGCCTAAGTGACCCTACTGGATAAGTTCTTCAATGGCCTTCTTCAAAAGGTGGCAGTCTTCAGTGTCATGACCATAGTCTCTGTGATACTGGCAGTAGAGCTCCTTGCTGCGGGAGATCCCTGACTTCATGGGTGGCGAACGTTGAAAGTAGGGCTCGTCCTCGATTTCTAATAGGATGTGAGATATTGGAGCAAGGAGAGGAGTGAAATGCTCCTTGGGAATAAGTGTTTGAGGCCGGTTGTCTGAGCAGTGAGGAGGCTCAGACTTCCTAGATCGTCCTCCAGCAGGCTCCGTGGACGTTGGTTTTTTGCTAGAGCCTTTGTCAACCTCCCTCCTGGAAGAGTCCGCTTCATCGGCGCGAATGTACTTCTGCGCCCAGCTCAGCAGTTCGGCGTAGGACCTGGGAGGCTTCTTATCCAGGGAATAGGCAAATCTGGAAGGACGAAGTCCTCGCTTCAGGGCTAGGGTGGCTACATAGTCCTCCAAGTTATAAACCTCGAGCGCGGCCTCCTTGAACTGAGCAATGAAGTCCTTCAGAGTTTCACCGCTCCTTTGCTGGACAGCGAACAAGCTATCAGCCACTCGAGGGATCTTCCGGCAGGCATCAAAGTGGGCCAAGAAAGATCGCTCGAGCTGCCTGAAGGAGTTGATGCTGCGTGGTGGTAAACAAGAATACCATGCACACGCCGCCTTCTGAAGCGTAGCCGGGAAGGCAACACAGAGAAGGGAGTCTGTCGCCCCCTGGACTTGCATAAGGACCTTATAGCTCTCCAGATGGTCTAGAGAATCCGTCGTGCCGTCGTACGGATCCAACTAGGGAAGACGGAACCGAGGTGGGACTGGCTCCTCCAAGATGCGGCGAGAGAGCAGGTGATGGTGGTCGTGGTCCGTCTCGTGAGGGTTGGCGATCCAGCGACTAAGCTCCTCCAATCACTGATGATACTCATCAAGCCATTGCTCGGCCCGATGAGCGGCCTTCCTATCGGTGTTTTCTTTAAAGGAGTCAGAAGATAAGGATGGGGAAGACCGTCGATGCAGGGTGTGCACATGTTTTGGTTCTTTCTCACCACACCGCCTGTGGGAGCAATCAGAATGGCGGGAGAGGGATCATCGTCGCTTTGAGGCTTCCCGATGGCATGGTTCAGGGAGCGAGTGGTGGGAGGCCTCAGGAGGAGTCTTGCCCATATGAAGTTGACTGGCTCCATGGCCCTCCTCATGAGATGGAGGGGGCTGAGGCATGGCGGCGAAGCAGTGTTCTTGTAGTCTCCACACCACAATCATCAGATCTTGCACTTGATGAGTTAGGACGTCAAGCCGATCAGAATGGCTAGCCTGTGGTGGTGCAAGAGGTGAAACATGGAGGTTGGCCTCTAATTGTTTAACCCGCGGGAGGCATTCCGCGGCATGGCTGGTGGAAGCTTCCTGAGCTCGCATCGTCACCATCATCGTCCTTGCAGAAGTGAGGGGTCGCAGATGCATGAGGGTAAACGTCTGTCTGACGTGCCCTCCCTACCTGGAGCGCCAATCTGTTGCTGCCAAATCACTTACGGTGAGCGCTGGTGGGCAGAGATCTCCATAGGTCGTTGGAAGTGTAGGGGAGAGTGCCTTCTTCCTTCGGGGACCTGCAAAAAGCCTCGGTCCGATGATTTCAGTGGGGACCCTCCGATGCTCAAGTCAGTGGTTTGTAAAACAGGAATTTCGTAATAGAGTAGTGCTTGAGAGAGAGTAGAGATTTTCCTCCCCCTGCCTTGCCAGCTAGGGTCCTTTTTTATACCTGTCATTAGAGCCGCTGGGTCTCCCTTCTGTTAGGATAAGCTTTGTGAACGGCAGGTGGGTACGCCGTTGCTGAATGGGTGCCGGGAATATCGGCGACTGTACAGTGTATTGGTAACCGCCCGTGATTCCGGCCATAACAGGCAGGCTGGCCATGATGTGGTTTGTGTTTCAAGAAGCTGGATCGAATCTGAGGCCGAGGCGAGACTGAAGCCGAGGCCGAGCCGAATCCGAGGCCGAGGCGGGACTGGAGCTAAGGCCAAGCCGAATCCAGGGCCGAGGTGGAACTAAAGCCGAGGCCAAGCCAAATCCGAGACCAAGGCGGGACTGGAGCCAAGGCCAAGCCGAATCCAGGGCCGAGGCGGGACTGAAGCCAAGGCCAAGCCGAATCCGAGGCCGAGGCGCACCCGAGGCCAAGCCGAATCCGAGGCCGAGATGAGACTGGAGTCGAGGCCAAGCCGAATCCGAGGCCGAGGCAGGACTGGAGCCGAGGCCAAGCCGAATTTGGGGCCAAGGTGGGACTGGAGCCGAGGCCAAGCCGAATTCGGGGCCGAGGCGGGACTGAAGCTGAGGCCGAGCCGAATTCGGGGCCGAGGCGGGACTGAAGCCGAGGCCAAGCCGAATTCGGGGCCGAGGCGGGACTGAAGCCGAGGCCAAGCCGAATCCGAGGCCGAGGCGGGACTGGATCCGAACTCTAAGCTAGCAGGGATTGTTTAAAAATCATGCGGGATGTTTTCATACCGCTTGATGGTGATTGGCCATATCAAATGTAGATCCTTTGCAACAACCCAGTTAGGCTATACAGCAAATATGGTATTTGTGAACCCAGCCACATTAGCAAACCATCCCTTCAAACTGAAAGGATGAGCTACACATTTGTTGCAAAATTGGTCCACATTTTGCTAGTCAAACAGTTTCCCCTCCATTAAGGTATTTTACCAACACTAAGCATTTGTCCATGCCTACCCAAATCCTTCTTATCATAAAACCACAAATCTTCTCAGTTGCTTCTTTGACAGAAATTTTCTGAATATTGGATTGACATGGGCAATCCAGTCAGTCATCATCCATTTTTGTTTTCCATAGTTTTCTTTTAAAACAAAACCATAGCCAAACCACTCACTGGATGACTACCTGTCTCAGTTGACATATTGACATATCCTTAGCCATCTGATTCTTGATATCCACAAGTTTCTTACCATAGCAATCAGCTAGAGGATGCCAGTCCTGCAGAATAGCATATTCCCATGATCAACAGGTTAATTAACCTCTTAGAAAAAAATAATCAGACAAATAAAATATAAAAGAATAGCAAACAATATACACTTTCAAATAGCAATCCAAGAAAAAAATTAATTATAAATTCACACCATGAAAAGAATCCTAAATTTACAGCCTGAAAAGAATCCCATGTGAGAATCAAAACCACAAAAATAGCTGGTTTATTTCTAGACTCTACAAGGCACACTTTGAGATGTCACTTCTTTTGTCTGTGGCTAGAAACATACATTAGAATGATAGCTATCTGTTAAGTAGTTTGATCACATTTGGTTCATGTCTTATTCAAATACTCTCCTTGAGATATCTTCTAAGTAAAAGCTTCCATATATGCATTCAACTGACAATTAATGCCTTAAAAATCACATGAAAAATATCAATCTATTCATATATCCTTAAACAGTACCAAATATATTTGATCATTACGCATGCAAATGTACAATTTCAATTCTTTTAACTTATTCACGGTAATTTCTAGATTTCTCTAGAACAAGCACTATCTGTTACATTAACGTGAGTCCATTGACATACTTGTGATTAAATTAAAGAATTCTAGTCTCTTTGAGAACTTTCTAAATCAAGCAAAGTACATTGTTGCAGAAGTTAATTTTGAGTGTTGTCATGAAGGTTCCAATGCATTCATAGCATATAACCAACAAATTAAGTTCAATCCTATGAAAAGCTATAGAGGGTAAGATATAATTTCGAGCTCTATTGCAAATGTTCCAATTCATACACAGTATATAACCAACAAACTGAGCTCAATCCTATATAAAAAGCTATGGAGGATTAAGGAAGCTTATCTAACTGAGCTATCTGCCCTGTGATAGATCATATGAAGCCAAAAGGAGTCACCACCATGCCCTTGTGGGCATCAACATGCTCAGAGCCCGTCAAGTGGATCCTTTAGATGTCACACATCTCTGTTCCATGCCATCTGTGCCTAAGATCCAAGCTTCCCAGCTTCATTAGAGCACTGTACATTGCTTAATAGGGGCACTTAATAGGTGAAGATCAAGGTCCTAGGTGTGGGAACCTTTAGTTTCTCTAAGGCCTAGGCCGACATAATTTGGAGCTGACAGTTGGGATCAAACCCAATTTCCAATCTCATCGAGGACAACATAGTCCACCAAAAGCTTCTATTGGGTTAGCAAACAGGCTGGAGGATACCTACCTGGGAATACTTGATGCTTGATTTTTCTTTCATATTCTTTTGTAAGATATCGGCTTTCAAAGTTGTACACAATATATACCTTTCTAATGCATCATTCCTACGGTCTTTGGTTCAACATGTAAGAATTCAGAACTAATATTTGAGAACACATGCTCCAAGGTTGAGAAATGGAATTTAATTGATTAGATCTAACAACAGGGCAACAGCTCCATGTTTATGATTTTAATGAGTTTTGGCTCTCATGCATGTATGAATACATAGAAGTTCAACTAATGTAGAAAGCAGAAAAGCAAATTAACATATAAAAACCCAAAAAAGAATTTATACAATCAGTAATTGAAACCTTCCAATAATTAATTTGGATTTATGCCTAAAAAATCGACCATGGAAGCTATTTATTTATTAAGAAGATTAATGGAGAGATATAGAAAAAAGAAAAAAGACCTTCATATAATCTTTATTGATTTAGAAAAAACATATAATAAAAGATATGTATGATAAAGCAATAACTATTGTTAAAACAGCAATAGGAGAAATTAGTTAGTTTTCAATTACCATAGGTTTACATCAAGGATCTGCCTTAAGTCCGTATCTTTTTGTATTAGTTATAGATGAATTAACCAAACATATTCAAGATGATATTCCATGGTGTATATTATTTATAGACGATATAGTGTTGATTGATGAAACTAAATCTGGAGTAAATGCTAAGCTAGAGATTTGAAGAGAAGCTTTAGAATCTAAAGGTTTTAAGATTAATAGAACTAAAACTAAATACATGAAATATAATTTTAGTAGAAGTAAAAATACAAATAAAAAAACAGTGAAGATTGCAAGCCAAGAGATACAAAGGAGTAAAAAATTTAGGTATTTGGGATCAATTATACAGGCAAAAGATGAAATAGGTGAATACGCAAATCATAGAGTTAAAGTAGGATGGGTTAAGTGGAGAAGTGCTTCAGGAGTATTATATGATCGACGCATCCCATTAAAATTGAAAGAAAAATTATATAAAACCGTTATTAGGCCGGTTATACTATATCAAACAGAGTGTTGGATAATACTGAAATAACATGTAAATAAATTAAGTGTAATATAAATGTACATGTTAAGATGAATATGTGGTAAAACTTTAAAAGATAGAATTAGAAATAAACAAAATGCTTCATCTGCTCCAAGAAAAGCATTGTGACAAATCTACTACACAGAATGAATCCAGTACAAGCATTGCTTTATACACAGATATAGCCGGAAGGTTTGCTTCTGGACTATATTAGATTCAGTTTTGACACATCCCTTGTAACAGAATTAAAACGTTCATTATTTAAAAACCTGACTGGTTTTCTTTTTTGTACAGCTAGGATTTTGGCAAGTTCCTAAAGACTTCACCTATGCATTTAATGCTACACATGTTCTAATAAAAATATACAAAATTCATTGATCAAATGTTGCTTGCACTCCACTGATAATGACCAAAAACACTCAATCAGTTCACTGTTTTTTTTTTACTACTTACCAAAACATTTTTCTAGTATCTACGAGATTAACGTGATTTAATTTGGTCACAAACTCTAAGAAGACAGTGAGTGGGTGCTTTCAGTCAGAGCTAAGATAATTTAGGAAAGGGACCTAGACAGTGTGAATCATAAACTGCAAGAAACCACATGTCATTCATGACAAGAAAAAGAAAATAAAGAATGGTATATCTAAGTTTATGATGCATTATCATCACACACAGCAAGAAACCATGTCATTCAAAAGGAACTAAAGAACAATAAATATACCGCAAGAAACCATGTCATTCATGGAAGAAAAGGGAAATAAAGAATGATAAGTCTAAGTTTATGATGCATCATATGATCAAGGATAAGATGAAAATTCATTGTTAAAAACTGTCTAGAGGGGTAAACCTATTCATTACGAAGAAATCTGGCAAGCTTCTTTTCTTCTCCATCATGTGTCAAAACATGTGCCAACTAGCCTTAGCGTCACTGGTTGAAGTTTCCCACCTCGTTTGCAAGGCCCAGGCTTCAAAGCCTGATAGTGGCAACCTCACCATAATTCTCATATGTTATACATATGTATCTACACATGACTAAAGAGAAGTGGACTAAGATTAAGTAGTTTTCAAGTGGACTGACCTAAGTTCTACCACCCAAACAGTTATGTTTAGATATAATTAAGAAACATTCAAATGCTTATAAACTTCCATAAATACATGAATAAAAGGTCAGTTTATGCCATATAAATCACAAACGCATTGAGCAATACTCATGCAGACCTTTTTTACTGATAATGCTCAATGAGAAGCAAACAAGATTCCATCTTTTGTTGCCAACTCATTACAATGCATTCTAGAATTGCTGATGATAAACAATTTGCATATGTTAAGAGACAACAACCTTAGGTAAAAAGGAAAGGAACCAAAATAATTCCATATGTTAAGAACCAATTTGCAAGCATTGGAACCTACTATTATCCTTCTAATATGCACATATTCAGAGAACTTTCAGCTAAAAATAAGTATCAACAAAAATCAAATGTTTGAAAACCAGCCCACAAAACACTTCACACACCTTCTTACTTAAATTTTTTAAATATTTCTTTTCACAGTCTAATTCTTGCTACCTACAGATTTTTCAACGATTTGCACTTTGTAAGCATCTGCCAATTGAGTGCTTAGCATAACTGTCACGCCCCAAGCCCAAATATCGGGCTAGGGTGACAACCCGCCGCGTGCCGGGCACGCAAGGCGTCACAAAATTTTTAACATATAACATCATTATATATAAAACCAAGTCAAATACAATACTAAAAGTTTTGGGCTAACACCCTTACACACCACAATAATAAAGTCTGGGCATCAAGCCCTACACATATGTAATACTGGGGTTACAACAAAATAATGGTCTTGATTTATTTAATAGAAGATCCATCACCCCAACCATCCATCTTCAACCTCGTGGCTCTGACAAAAACATTGTAAGATTTTTGTGAGCTTACACTCAGTAAGTAAGCCACGTTATACAGTCAAATCATAGCATAGCAATCAATAAGCATATAAATGATCTGCATGCTTAAACATTCTACAAGTACTCAAACATGCAATGTAAGTAAACCCACTGTTTACTCTCAATGGTAACTGTAAATGTGACCCACGGCCCTGCAATATCTCAATAGTGTACCAACAAGCATCCCCCTACTGAAAGGGTCCAGATACCAGGGTCACGCCATGTCAAAATCCACCAGAACACATACTCTATATGTGTGATGCCACCTCATAGAACCAAGCAGAACACATCCTCTAGATGTGTGATGCCATCTCATAGAACTCAGAACACATCCTCTAGATGCGTGATGCCATCTCGAACCCAAGCAGAACACATCCTCTAGATGTGTGATGGCATAAACAAGCAGAACACGTCCTCTAGACGTGTGTGTGGTATGACATGATAAAGGAGAACCGCAGCAACACATAACAGTACCTCACATCACATGCACTCATCATATCAATAACAACTATATACTGCATAAACAGTGGATTATACTTACTGAACAATTGCATGTAATATATCACATCAATGTCATAATAACTGCATCTCTCATGCATAGCATCCACACATGAAACATAGCACATAAACAGCCATGTATTCATAATACTTACAATTTAGCCAATAACAATTTTTCATGTCACAATTCACAATTTAAACATTCATATAATAAATAATTTATTAAATACTGATAACTTGCTTACTTACCTCAGTACGCAATCCAACAGGTATAAATCAGCTAGTCAGATGTCTGAGCACCATAAGAAGACCATGAACATGCGCCTGGCATAAATTGAATGGTTGGTGACTCGGATGGTAGAGTGGACTCATATAGAAATTGGAGCATGCTCAGAGAAAGGCACGCTTCTATGTTGAAGCCCTTTACAGTCCTCTGGACTTGCAGTTTTTGGATCAAAAGCTGCACCGTCATGGAGAGGCAAGCCTTGTTTGAGACGACCCATCTGCCGTGAGTATAGAACTTGCTTTGTAATTACTGGAAGCCGGATCATCTGAAATTCCTGAAGAGCTGTACTCAATTTCTCTGAACCCCACTTTTTGAGGTAGAGCCCTAATGTCTCAGCATCTAGAATCGACATGTTAGTGCTTCTAGCGCCATGAGGAGTTGTTGGGTGAGCTGCATCTCCTACCAACACCACATTGTCCCAGAAGAGTTGTGGTGGTGGGTCAGCATCATATATTAGATTAATAAAAGGTTCCTTGGTTTCTTTAATGACCTTGGCCAGTTCAGGAGACCAGACCTTCTCTGCCTCTGCTTGCATCTTCTGAATCATGTCATCGCTACGCTTCAAAGTCGAAGAGTTTCCCTCGGCTTCAAATCTGGAAGGAAATGCATACGGATCGTGGACGAGCTCCCATCAGCAGCAATGAGCAAATCCCCTACAATTTCCACAATCTCATTGGTTTGGAGAATTTTGGAATTGGTTACGAGAGTAGACCTGTCACTGGAAATTTGCAAGGAGAGGAACCGGTGACCCCAGAGAACAATTCCAGGAGGCAGCGCCTTGTATAAGATCGAATGGAGATCTGCCCAATGTGCTGCTCTGAGGGTTAAAGCCTCGTCTCTTGCCAGTGTCCTGGTTATCTTCTTCGCGCTGTCGATTTCTTGGTTCAGGTCAATGGAGAGGGGTAATGTGATGTTGCGCAAGAGATCCGGGTTGGATATCCAACGGCCGAGGATCTCGCTGGACTGGCGATCGAGCCCGAGCCCGGCTCCCGTGGGGTGTTCGGACGGTGCTGCTCTGGACTTCTCGATCACCGTCACTTGCCACCCGGCAGCGATCAGGGCGTGGGCACACGATAGTCCCGCTACGCTCCCTCCCACCACCACGGCTTTCAGGCTTCTCTTCGTTGCCGTCGGCTCCATTTTTTCTTCCGCCCCGGGTTGGCCACAATCCTCTCTCTCTCTCTCTCTCTAGAAACCAGGGAATTAGAAGCCAGGGAATTACCTATGGATGAAGCACCAGCGTGAAGGAAGAAGTCCTTCTCCTCCCTATTTATTCACCCGTGCAGCGCCTCGGATCAGGGGTTTCCCGGAAGACTAAGCGCTTCGCTTGGAGCGAAGCGTTAGTCTGGGGAACCCAACAGTTTGGAGCTTGGTTCATCTGAACCAAGCCTGGTTCATCTGAACCAAATCTGGTTCGTTTGAACCGGGTACTACATTCTCCCCTCCTTATAAAAAAATTTCGGCCTCGAAATTGGTATACTATAAATCTCAAAAGTCAACAATCTTAAATGGATAATTTACCTTCAATTAATTGTGGATACATTTAATTTAATTTCATCCTCCAGCTCCCAAGAAGCCTCCCTCTCAGAGTGATTATTCCACTGAACTTTGACATACGGGATGGTATGCCGCCTTAGAATCTGATCCTTGCGGTCCACGATACGGACATGATGTTCCTCATATGATAAATCCTTCCTCAATTGAATAGGCTCATAAGCTATAACATGACTGGGGTCTGAAACATACTTCCTCAACATAGATACATGGAATACATTGTGAACACCAAATAAGATCGGGGGCAGTGCTAAGCTGTATGCAACCTCCCCAACTCCATATCATAAGGAATACTACACCATCTCAGGACTTAATCCTTGCGGTCTACCATGTGCACAAAATGATCTTCATAGGTCAATTCTTTCTTAAACTAAATTGGTTCAAGTTCTAACACATAACAGGGTTTGAAATACACCTCCTCAGTCATAAAGATATGAAACTCATGGAACACCCCAAAGAGTAATGAAGATAGTGCTAAGTTATAAGCCACCTCCTTTATTTTGATCAAAATCTCAAATGGCCCAATGTATTGTGGCTCAAATCACCTCTAACACAAATCTCATCATATCATTGATTAGTAAACTTCCAAATGATTTTCAACCTGAAATTTCAAATCTTTCTTTTTGACATCAACATAACTTTTCTATTGACTCAGAGCTACATGAAGCTGCTTTAATTAATGATACTTTTCATAGTTGTTAAACCAGCTCAGTAACCAAAATTTTCTCTCTCTCACCTCATCTCAATATGAAGGGAATCCACACCTTATATCATAGACAATTGAAATGAATCTATTTGAATGTTGGCTTGGTAATCAATAAATAAGCAATTTCACTAAGGGTATGAAGCTATACCAAGCACTTTCTAAATCCATCACACAGGCTCTCAGTATATCATCAAAAGCTAATTGGTTCATGCAGATTGTCCATCTATTTGAGGGTGGAAGGCTGGACAGAAATTCAGCTTAATTCACTAAGCCTTATGAAAATATCATCACAATAGAAGAGTGAGACAAATGGGTTCAAACTCAATTTACGCAGTTTACCATTAAACTCAAAAACAAATATTAACATCTAACCCACTAAAATTTCATCCTCGAAATTAAATGTCCACAAATTTGTACCATTATAGATACTCACTAGCAACTTTTATTTCATTCCTAGGTACCCAAAGATGTATCCAACATCAACAATTAATTTGATCTTTTTACCAAATAAAATTTAATTCCTTAAGAAGTATTTCTTTCCTGTCATCTTTTTTTTTTTTAATACCTTAACTTCTCACAACACAATCATCATAAATATCATAGAGTCCATCACATGTATTATGTCATCCATTCTTAAGGTTAATAACCTATATCAATTACTGTTAATTCCTCAATAAGACAGTTCCAAGTTCTTTTGAATTAAATATAAGATAGTTCCTTCCAATGCTCTCACAACTCATAAATAGTTGAATGTGCCATTAATCATTACGACACTTATTTCAATCATCATAACATACTTGGTTTCACTTTTGAATATTTCAAGCTAACATCTATGAACATTCTGCCAATCATTTAGGATATCTTTCATAATTATCATAATCAACAAATTTAATTTCTTTGAATAATAGTACCATCATTAATCATCAGTACGATTAATTTATCTCCTTCATATTTATCAATAATACCACCATAACCAATCAATTTCTCTTGAATAGGTCAGTATATCCTCAATAAATAATGCAATTTAACTGATTCAAATTCTTGAATCGATTATTTCGTTACCAATGATTATCAAAATCATCTATAGATTATGCAATGTCTCATGCCATAACATGACCAACTAATTTAAACCCTTCAAATATCTCAAAGTGACTTTACTAATCTAGCTCAGATGGATACAAGACTTATCAAGTTAATCAAGAAAATGCACTTACCATCCGAAAGACATAATTAAAAAATTTTATAGTAATCTCTCTATGACTTGAAAGTGATAGTAGAAGTATCCTTAACCATAATCCATAATTAGCATAGTCAAAATAAAATCATCTTCCTCCTATTTTCTTAACAATAAATATGCCACTTATGGCTGATTGATAATTTATCCATCCTGGAGAAAGATATCTACTTAGGAACTATGAAGAAAGGTACAATAAGTATGCATGATAAATTAATGAACAGATATCTTGATTTAGAAATCTATTAACAGATAAAAATTCCCATGAAATTCTTTATCAGTGGAGTTTATCATATTCTTATTGCTAAAATCTTTCACTTTCTACCATCAAAATATTTGATCATTTATAGCCAAAATCAGTTCTAAAGGTTAATAGAGTCTACTGCTCTCAAAACTTAAACAGTAATTGTCTCAGAATTTAAAATTTTATATTCTTCCTAAATGGTCCATCAAGATATAATATGCAGTCAACTTATTTCATTAGCATCAATATCAACCATCCATATCTAGCAAATTAACAATCAGTTTTGAACATGCAATATCCATAATAAAAGTTCTCTTAGTAAAATTCATTATATATACTTATCCATCCAGACTCAAATTCAGAAAGTACTCAATTGCAATTGATCAAAATATGTAGTTAACTATTTCATTCCCAAAATATCATCAATATTAATCATCCCTACAACCAGCAGATGAGTTCATAATCTTAAACTTATAATATCAACAATGTAAGTTCTGCAAATAAAATTCATTTTATCCACATTCAAATTCAGATTTAATACCTCAAAATCCATATATCAACTTAATTGCAATATGGACATAATGATGTTTGGTTATATTAGTCATCAATTGTAATTTTTAACTATTATATCATATTCCATATATTCATCTGTCTTTTATTGCATATCCAATTAAAGTTTCATCTTCCATATTATTTAAAGATCTGAAACTACTACGAATCATTTCCAACAAGTTTGATAGAGCTAAAACCTCTAGAAGCCCCTTGACCTCCCCATTGGTCAAGGTCACTAGCTTGGGAGTCTCACAATATCATTGGCTTGCGATGGTTCATCCCTATCAAATTTGTAATTCAATTAATATCTTGATAAACTTTAAATTTCAAGCTTCCAAAGCATAAATCCTGAAATTCTTGAAAGTCATAATTGTCTCCATATCATCCAAGTATTTTGCCTAGAGTGTCATTATGCATATGTCCCTAAGGTCATAACCTGGGTCCTGTGGGTTATGGGCCCACCATGCTTCCGCTGCGCACTCTGATGCTGCATGTCCTGCATAGACTGCGCCATAACCGAGAGAGCTTGAAGCATCTCGGACTGGAATCGCTGGTGCTTAGATCCTACTGGGTTGGCAGGGGCCATACCTCCAGTAGTTCCTTAACCCACCGGCTGATCAGCATTACTGGCCAGAGAGTCCTCCTCATACAGTTGGCTCCTAGTATAGCGAGCCATAACTATTTTCTGTTAAATTAGATGTGGTTAATATCATAAACTAAAGTGTCAGGTGACTCTAAGTATAATGTCATCAAAATATGTTCTCTATGAGTTATCATGTCAATATGTTCGTGTCCCTAGGGTCATATGTTCTCTACGTGTTATTATGTCAATATGTCTGTGTCCCTAGGGTCATAACCTGAGCTCTGATACCATAAAGCTGTCACGCCCCAAGCCCAAATATCGGGCTAGGGTGACAACCCGCCGCGTGCCGGGCACGCAAGGCGTCACAAAATTTTTAACATATAACATCATTATATATAAAACCAAGTCAAATACAATACTAAAAGTTTTGGGCTAACACCCTTACACACCACAATAATAAAGTCTGGGCATCAAGCCCTACACATATGTAATACTGGGGTTACAACAAAATAATAATCTTGATTTATTTAATAGAAGATCCATCACCCCAACCATCCATCTTCAACCTCGTGGCTCTGACAAAAACATTGTAAGATTTTTGTGAGCTTACACTCAGTAAGTAAGCCACGTTATACAGTCAAATCATAGCATAGCAATCAATAAGCATATAAATGATCTGCATGCTTAAACATTCTACAAGTACTCAAACATGCAATGTAAGTAAACCCACTGCTTTACTCTCAATGGTAACTGTAAATGTGACCCACGGCCCTGCAATATCTCAATAGTGTACCAACAAGCATCCCCCTACTGAAAGGGTCCAGATACCAGGGTCACGCCATGTCAAAATCCACCAGAACACATACTCTATATGTGTGATGCCACCTCATAGAACCAAGCAGAACACATCCTCTAGATGTGATGCCACCTCGCCATCTCGAACCCAAGCAGAACACATCCTCTAGATGTGTGATGGCATAAACAAGCAGAACACGTCCTCTGTGTAGGTAGCATAAACAAGCAGAACACATCCTCTAGACGTGTAGGTGGGACAAACAAGCAGAACACGTCCTCTAGACGTGTGTGTGGTATGACATGATAAAGGAGAACCACGGCGACACATAATAGTACCTCACATCACATGCACTCATCATATCAACAACAACTCATATTGCATAAACAGTGGATTATACCTACTAAATAATTGCATGTAATATATCACATCAATGTCATAATAACTGCATCTCTCATGCATCCACATATGAAATCATAGCACATAAACAGCCATGTATTCATAACATTCATCTACTTACAATTTAGCCACTATCCATAGCAATTCTTCAAGTCACAATATAATTCACAATTTAAATATTCATGAATCAATTATTAAATACTGATAACTGGCTTACTTACCTCAGTACGCAATCCAACAGGTATAAATCAGCTAGTCAGATGTCTGAGCACCATAAGAAGACCATGAACATGCGCCTGGCATAAATTGAATGGTTGGTGACTCGGATGGTAGAGTGGACTCATATAGAAATTGGAGCATGCTCAGAGAAAGGCACGCTTCTATGTTGAAGCCCTTTACAGTCCTCTGGACTTGCAGTTTTTTGGATCAAAAGCTGCACCGTCATGGAGAGGCAAGCCTTGTTTGAGACGACCCATCTGCCGTGAGTATAGAACTTGCTTTGTAATTACTGGAAGCCGGATCATCTGAAATTCCTGAAGAGCTGTACTCAATTTCTCTGAACCCCACTTTTTGAGGCAGAGCCCTAATGTCTCAGCATCTAGAATCGACATGTTAGTGCTTCTAGCGCCATGAGGAGTTGTTGGGTGAGCTGCATCTCCTACCAACACCACATTGTCCCAGAAGAGTTGTGGTGGTGGGTCAGCATCATATATTAGATTAATAAAAGGTTCCTTGGTTTCTTTAATGACCTTGGCCAGTTCAGGAAACCAGACCTTCTCTGCCTCTGCTTGCATCTTCTGAATCATGTCATCGCTAGGCTTCAAAGTCGAAGAGTTTCCCTCGGCTTCAAATCCGGAAGGAAATGCATACGGATCGTGGACGGGCTCCCATCTGCAGCAACAAGCAAATCCCCTACAATTTCCACAATCTCATTGGTTTGGAGAATTTTGGATTTGGTTACGACAGTAGACCTGTCACTGGAAATTTGCAAGGAGGAACCGGTGACCCCAGAGAACAATTCCAGGAGGCAGCGCCTTGTATAAGATCGAATGGAGATCTGCCCAATGTGCTACTCTGAGGGTTAAAGCCTCGTCTCTTGCCAGTGTCCTGCTTATCTTCTTCGCGCTGTCGATTTCTTGGTTCAGGTCAATGGAGAGGGGTAAGGTGATGTTGCGCAAGAGATCCGGGTTGGATATCCAACGGCCGAGGATCTCGCTGGACTGGCGATCGAGCCCGAGCCCGGCTCCCGTGGGGTGTTCGGACGGTGCTGCTCTGGACTTCTCGATCACCGTCACTTGCCACCCGGCAGCGATCAGGGCGTGGGCACACGATAGTCCCGCTACGCTCCCTCCCACACCACGGCTTTCAGGCTTCTCTTCGTTGCCGTCGGCTCCATTTTTTCTTCCGCCCCGGGTTGGCCACAATCCTCTCTCTCTCTCTCTAGAAACCAGGAATTAGAAGCCAGGGAATTACCTATGGATGAAGCGCCAGCGTGAAGGAAGAAGTCCTTCTCCTCCCTATTTATTCACCCGTGCAGCACCTCGGATCAGGGGTTTCCCGGAAGACTAAGCGCTTTGCTTGGAGCGAAGCGTTAGTCTGAGAACCCAACAGTCTGGAGCTTGGTTCATCTGAACCAAGCCTGGTTCATCTGAACCAAATCTGGTTCGTTTGAACCGGGTACTACAATAACATTCGCAAATATTATCTAAACAATGAACTGGAGGTGTCAGTCAAAAAATAATAATTCTCAACATGTTTATAAAATCTATTTGAAAAATCAAAGACAATAGATACCATGACTGATCAATCCAACCATCATCATCATCGTAACTAGTTGCATGTAGCATAAAAAGAAACACATGAAAAAGTGGTAACCAGAATTGAAACCACCTACATTCAAATGGTGGAAATACCTTGTAAAAAATGCATGTGTTTCTGAATTCTAAATTAATCTCTCCATCAAGAATGACCAGAAATATTAAATAAAAAAAGCAACATATTTAGGCTATTCTTCGATTAAAGTCACACCATCTAAAAAGATATTTTAGGTCCTTTTTTTAAAAAAAATCATATTCTTATTAATTTCCATAAATGCATTAAATTGAATAATTGGTGTTAATCATAAACACATCGATCAATGCTAATGAGTCTATTGTTTCCTTATGATATTTAACAATTTCCAAACAAAATTCAACCTTAAATCATGCAGATTTCTTTGCAGAATTGTGGATAACAAAAATTATATCTAGTATATTAACATAAATCCATCAGCTTACCCAAAAAAATAATAATAAAAAGAAAACTTGCATTTCTGTTACCAGAGGCCAGACTCAATATAAGCATGTCTTATTAAGTCCTCACTCAACCTACAAAATTGCACCCAAAAATTAATGTAAAACCGAATCCAAGTTCTCTCGCAAAGCTCAGTTCCACTGCAGAAAGTAAATAGCAAAATAACAAATGAAGTATGAAACAAAAGAAACCATACATTTCTATTACTGAGAACAGCACTTGGTATCAGCCCACTCCATTGAGTCTTCTCTTGAACATCCAAATTGTGCCCACAACATCCATGTGAAACCAAATTCAAGCTCTCTGGCAAAACTTCAGGTTCATTCACAAAAAGCGAACACAAAAATGACCCCAAGCCTGGTAACGAAGCAAAAGAAACCATATGGTCGCAGCACTCAAAATGAGCTGACAAAAAGGTCCTCTCTCAAACCAACCAAATTAAGTCCTCTGCCCACAACATTAATAGAAAACTGAATTCAAGTGCCTTCTTGAAGTTTTGTGTTCATCCTTAGAAAACAAAAGATTTTAAAAATCAGCTTGTTATAGAATAAAAGAAACCACTAATCTATATTACCACAAACCACACACAAGTGCAAACCAACCAAATTAGTCCTCTCTCAAACTAGTGAAGTTGCACCCACAATATTAATCCAAAACTAAATGGAAGCTCTCTTGAAGCTTTGGGTTCATTCACCAAAAGGTCCAAACAAATATCAATCTTGTTTCTTTTTTCATTCAGATTACACTGTAAAAGTGCCAAGAATAAGAATTATATCTCGTATATTAATGCAAATCCATCAACTTAAACAAATTAGAAGGTCGAGATATCATATGCATCTACAGAGCCACACTTGGTATGTTGTGCATCATTTGAATTCCTTTCTGAAACTAGCAGATTTGTGCCCACAAAATTAATGTGAAACCAAAACCAAGCTCTCTCTTCACCCATCATGTTTATTGCAAGAAAGTAAATGACAAATCAACAACAAGCTTGGTATGAAACAAAAGAAACCACACATTTCTATTATTGGAAGCTTTACTCCATATTAACCAAATGTATTAAGTCTTCTTTCAAACCAAAAAATTGTGCCGATGATATTAATGTTAAATTGCATTCAATCTCCTCCCCCTCTCTCTCTCTCTCTTCTCTCTCCCCCTCTCATAGCTTCAAATTCAGTATCAGATAGATAACAAGCTTGGTATAAAACAAAAGAAACTATGAATTTGCATTGCTAAGAGCTGCATAATATATGAACTCACAACATTAAGTCTTTTCTTGAACCTATAATATGCATTGACAACCAAGATTTTAAATCCCATAAGACAGGACTGTTTCTGTTTTCCATGAAACGAGATGTGCCAGCCCCCAACTCTCCTAATATTTAGGATAAGAGATGTTCCCAGACATGACAATTGGGATGTTGGGATGATGGTCTTGTCCCGACAATTAAGACAACAATATGCCCCAACATCCCACGAGAAGTCTTGCTGAGATTTGAAACTATGCCTGCAACATTAATTTAAAACTAAATTCAAGCTCTCTCTTAAAGCTCTGGTTCATCTACATAAAGTAAATCACAAACCAACGATAAGCCTGGAATAAAATAGTATGGCAAATATAAATTACCCAAAGCTGCACTTGGTATGAGCCCACCATATTAAGGCTTCTTTCAAACCTACAAAATACAGCCACAATATTAATGTGAAATAAAATCCAATCTCTCTTTCAGCTTTGGATTTATTCATAAAAAGTAAATGATAGCTCAACAAAAAATTCGGTATAAAATGGTATGGCACATTCTATTATTAAGACCAACAGAAAGCACTCGGTATGAAATAAAGAAATCAGATATTTCTATTACTAGGAGCTACACTCGATATAAATCCACTGCATCGTGTCCTTTTACACCTACAAAATGCACTCATGACATTAATGCGAAGCATAATCAGCATAAAAAAAATCTCTGCAGGATAATCTCATTTGGCTCCATCCTCAAAACAAGCTCTCTCGAAGTTCCATGTCCATTCATAGAAACTAAACAATAAACCAGCAGAAAGTTTGGCCTGAAATAAAAGAAACCACGCACTTTTTTGCATGAGCTGCACTCATTATGAGGCTACTAATACTAAATCCTCTTTCAAACCATTAAATTGCGCCCATAATTTTAACATGAAACCGAATTCGGTCTCTCTTGAATCTTCTAGATCATTCACAAAAGGTGATCAGCAAATCAACAAGTTTTGGTACAAAACAAGAGAAACTACATTACCATTACTAGAAACCACAATCAGTAAGAATGCACTGCACCCATGACATTAATGTGAAACAAAATTCAAGCTCTCTCAAAACTTCAGGTTCATTCACAAAGAGTATATGAAAGATGACAATAAGCATAATATAAAATAAAAGAAACCATACTTTTCCATTACTAGCAGTGGCACGGCACACCACTTAATGTGAAACCAAATTCAAGCTCTCTCTTGAAGCTTTAGGTTCATTCACAGAAAGTAAAAAATAAATCAACTACAAACTTGGTATGAGATAAAAAATCAAGCATTTGTATTACCTAAGGCCAAGCCCAATAGAAGCCCACCTCATTAAGTCTTCTCTCAAAACTATAAATTGCACCAATGAAACAAATGAAACCAAACTCTGTCTCTCTTTATGCTTCCAGTTCATTCACATGAGCTAAACCAGAAACTGACAATGACCTTTGTATGGAACAAAAAAAAAAATTGCATTTATATTATCAGGCCACATTTGGTATGAGCCCATGGAATATAAGTCTCCTCACAAATCTATAAATTGCATGTACAATATTAATGTGAAACCATATTCAAACACTCTCGAAATTTCAAGTTCATTCATAGGACATAAATGACATACCAATAATAATTTGGTATGAAACAAAAGAAACCATGTATTTCTATTACGGAGGGCTATGTTCAATATGAGGCCAGAACATTGACTCAAACCTATAAATTGAGGCCATGATATTAATGTGAAACCAAATTCAAGCTCTCTCTCTCTCTCTTGAAATTTCAAGTGCATTTACCAAAAAAAGGTCTTTATGGAATAAAAGAAACCACATATTTCTATTACCAAGGGCTGCACTTAGTATGAGCCCACCGCATTGTCTTTTATTAAATCTGTGATTTGCATCCATGATATTAATGTGAAATCAAATTTAAGCTCTAGAGGTTTCAAATTCATTTAAATGATATAAATGACAAACTGGCAACAACCTTGGCAAGAAACAGAAGGGGCCAAACCATAATAAGTTTGCTATATTAATTATAGCATCATATAAGATTCATAATTATATTATAGCTATAACAATATTTTCATATAGTGTTATATTATATTATATTATATCGTAATATATTAGAATAATATAATGATATATAAATATGATATAATATATTATAATATAATATGATTTTATTGTATTATATATATTATTATAATCACATTATAATTATTATATTATGATATTAAATATGATTGTTCTTATGTTTTAAAGCTATAAGTCGCACTGCAAGTTGACTTGTAGCCATCTAAGTTGCAAGTCTACTTGCATATTTTTAGGTTCCACCTGACTTACAGCATAAAATTGAATTACAACACTCCAATAGATAATATGAGCTGTACTATAGCTCAACATGCAGTGTATCTTCAATCATAGGTTACCAACAGTCCCTAAAATGCATGAGTGACATCAAGATTCAGGTGGATAGCATTGCTTGTAATTTTACATGCTTACAATTGTCAGTTATTGCTGAAAGAACCAAAATCAGAATGTCTTTAGGAGGAACATCTGGAATACAGATCAGTTAACAAATTAGATTGCAGAGACTCATAATATTTATCTTTTATACTGAAACAATTCAAAACTTTGTATTTGCCTTGTCCTTTCTCCCCACAGTTTTCCTTTCTACGGTTCCTTAACCATTTTTCTGGTTTTTCTTAGTCTTTATATTTGTACAGATTCACACCATCATAATGCATTGATCCGAGCATCAAGCCATGTGTTCTTATTATAATCAATGATTTTTTTTTTCCATTTGGCCCTTTGTTATAATACATGCCTCAGATTCTGTAGTTGCATGAGCTTTAAGTTACATAACCAAAATGTAGCTCTTTGTGAGTGCCTATTGGCATTACATGTTTTATAGAATGTCTCTTGTCCAAACATGGGTGGATGGAGGAGAGGCTAGGGGAATGTGCCCCCGTCTCTAGGAAACATAGGGAGCTCCTACGTGTTATGAGCTCCATCAACACCACCTCCCCCCGCACTGGTCATGAGATCCATCTCAATGACTCGTGTGGGTCTCTATTTCCTAAGAGATTTGCTGTGTGAGTTAATGGTGTTCATATCCCACTGAGCACAGGTGAATCTCAGCACTTTCCACCACAAAAGTCCACTCCTCCGCCTACTTCTAATCCATCTTTCTCTCTTGTGAATGGGCAGATCTCTCTCTCTCTATGTGTGTGTGTATAAATCAACTATTCCAGTTGGGTCTCCTATCTATCAGTCCTTGTTTTGGGAAGACAGGATTCATGTCCAATGTCAAATGGACTCATGGATCATAAACACCAAACCAAAGACTTGAGCAGCATTTCCATTTTCTAATGCATAAAACCAGGTCCTCGCTAGGGGTGCAACTTGGGCTCATGAAACTCGGGTTTCTCTCAATCCCAACCCTAACCCTATTCTTAAAATATCAACCCTAACCCTATTTGTAAAACCTCAACCCTAACCCTATTTTAAAAATTGGGTTCGGATTGAGTTTCGGGTTGAAATTCTGGTTGATGAAAAAAAATATTTTTTTCAAAGTAAATAAACATCGAATTATGGATCCCAGAGACAGGAAAACAAAATCTCTTGCCGAACGCATAAGCTGAACTCAGGGCTTTAACATTGTATTAAAAAAAAAGTCTTACCTGAATTAAAGGAAAAAATGAATGGGCCATGGGCACGACCACTTCCCTGCTACAGTTTTATTGCACCTAAAAAATGCCGGCTGGTCTTCATGCAAAGGCATTTAAAAAGGTATAAAGGTAAAAAAATTGACCAGGTTTAGCTTTCCAGAAGCAAGGAAACAACTGTTTGCCAAATAGAAACAACAGACAAGGTAACAACTCCTACAGGGCGGTGCAGAGGAAAACATCCTCTCGAAAACCACTTCACGTCATCCTCTCTCTCTCTCTCTTTTTCTTTCACTTCATCGTTGCACATCCCACTTCTGAAGTAGAAAATGACAAGGTAAATGAGAAAGGGAACAAGCAAAACACCATGCGAGCTCATACCCTACTTTTGTGAAGAGAATAATAAGCTCGCCTGCAAGATAGACATAATAAAAGAATGAAAAAGTGAATGAGCTAATACTTCGCCCTGCAGTGAGAAATTGCAGCAGTTGAGGATGTGAGACTGACCATTGCTTGACTTGATGTCTTCACTATTCATGGATCAAAGAGAACACTGAGATTCATGACATCAGAGCCCTATGCTGTACAGCTTGCTTTCGACTCGGGCGACGGGTCATGGAAGGTATATTTTTTAAAAAACTGAATGGTTATTTTATTTCGTGGGCTCCTCTTGCGAAAGGCAACAAAAGCCAAAAAAAGCTTCAGTTCCAGCTCGCCTTCCGATGCTCACCACCACAACCCAAAGCATTTTGAAAACCATCCCTTCATATTTACCAAAACACCCTCCATCACATCTTCCATTAGTCCATTCACTTTCATCTGATCGAACCAACCTACGTCATTTTCGTCATTTCAAACACTAAAAACCCTCCCGATTCGTAGAAGGCGGCCTCCCTCTGCCTCTCTCATGCTCTCTCTCTCTCGCTGCAAGGATGGCGGTGCCATAAACAAAGAAGAGAAGGAGGTAGAAAGTGAAACAAAATATGCGGTGGTCCACCTTTATGTTTGTCCTTCTTTTCCTTGCCTGTGATCGGTGGTCTTTCCCTCCTTGCCCTTAGTTGGCCATCTCGTCCGACTCAACTAGCACCCTCAAAGCCACCAAAAATCTGGTGCTGATAAGCTATCCCCCACCCTCGGATTTGGTTATCTTAGATTCGGGTTGACCGCAACCCAAACCCGAGTCAATTGCAAATCGAGCCAGGTTAAACCGGGTCTTTCGGGTTCGGATTAGACAACATGAGTTTAAACACTGGGTAAATCGGATTTAGCGGGCCGGGTTCGGGTTGAACCCGGCCCAAGTTACACCCCTAGTCCTCGCTTTTAGTTTATAGATATTGATGATGCCATTGAATAGCCTCTTCAGGTATTGGGAACGATTATCAAGGTGCAATTTTTTTGTTTCTTATTCTCTTTATTTCATAATTGTAGTTCTTTTTTTCTCAAAAAATTGTACGTTAGAGCTATTTTTGTCATTAAGTATACATTTTCTATTATGTTTATGCATGATTCTATGTTGTCTCACATGTCATATATATTAGTATGAATTTTAAGTTCTAAAACAAAAAGGCCTACCTTTTCTACTCAATTCCCAACTATATGGAGTCGGCTATATTAATCTACTTTCTTTACTCTGTTATTATCATGGACTAACTTCTACCTGCACTCATCCATGGTGCAAAAATCCTTACTCATTTATCACCGCACTCGAGTGCCGGTGCAACGCTCCTTGCCCATTTTTTGAAATACCTGGAGGCATGCAATACGTCTCTTAACGGAGACATCCTATCCCTTCGCATAATTTGATTTAGTAGATTCATGTTTTAGTTCTTTGCAATAAATTTGTCATTCAGAATAAGTCCTATAATTTTTAAAAATGAGCATTTAACAAATTGGAATAAACTAATATATTTTAACAGAATAATATTAGTAATGGATAATTTTAAATTTTTATTAAATATATCATATATATTTAGAAAGAACTAAATTGATTATCTTTGAATAATTGGAATTATCATTAAATTAGAACACAAAAAAATTAAGGAAAAAAGTTAATGATATTGATATTATAAAGTAACATAGCTGATGCCTCCTAATAAAACTTCTGGCTCTGCTCCTTCTAAGATGCCTTGGCTACATATGCACCATCAGCTGTCAGGTTGACAGCTTGTTAAGCGATGGTCAAGGACAATCTCAGAGTTTATAGACTGACTGTACATTGATCATTGAAGCCATCTCCACGTAACTGGAACAAGCCTTGTGGATTAACATCAAGGAATCAGTTAACCAAGCGGGATTGTGATTCTCTATCCAATTTGCAAGAAAACATCTCCTAGAAAAGCTAGATGCCCTTCTCTTCTGAACAGATTATTATTTTCCAGCTTGAAGTATGTGACCTGACTGGAACTCACTTCCAATCACCAGCGCAAACATCATGCTAAAGCATTACTAACTACGACTGTTGGAGCAGCATTGATGTATGACACTTGATGGGTATGATGTTCAATGAAGGGCAATAGGTGGATAGTAAATATTTTAATATAACCTTATAAGATATCCAGATAGAAGCAACAAATTAGACCAGATTTGACTGTTGATGACTACTAAAGGCAAAATAATAGCGACTAAAAAGCAAACCAGGTGCTATATTGATGCCATGTTACTTCAGAATCAAATACACATTAAAAAAAAATGAAATATCAAGTTAATATGGTTTCTTTTGTTTCCTTTGGATATCAATTACTCACCGCTTTTCTTATCGTTCGTGGAAAACCATCAAGAATGAATCCTGATTCACCCTTAGCTTCTCCATATTCAAGGCGTCTGGATAACGATTTATGATGATCTCATCTGACACCAATTTGCCTTGATTGACAATATCAGCAAGCTACAAAATGAACATCAAATCAATAGCATCAATATAAAGCAATGAGATTTCGGTATACAAATGAAATCCTTGTAATTAAATACCATGTAGAACAAATGACAATCCCTTGAATACTAACATATAACTTTGCTTAGCGGAAAGTAAAATCATTGATTTTCTTTTCAACAAGATGGGAAGACTAATAACTCGAATTATAGAATTTAATTGGCATGTAACAACTAGTGAGGAAAAAACTATTTCATGTTTGCAAGGTTTGTT
Organism: Calamus simplicifolius; assembly: GCA_900491605.1. Lineage (NCBI taxonomy): Eukaryota > Viridiplantae > Streptophyta > Magnoliopsida > Arecales > Arecaceae > Calamus > Calamus simplicifolius. The sequence continues at coordinate 48,876 of UESW01001388.1, read as the reverse complement.
TTGGATATTAAATCTTAAATCCACCTAAAAATATTAAGAATGCAATTCAAAGAGAAGGCTTGTAAAATTTTAACAATTTTATAAATTCTTAAAACTGACAAGAAGAACATATTTGTACTTTCCATTATTCACCTATGAGTGAAAGGGAACTTGCATAAACCAAGATAGTTTTCTGGCTTTTACTCTTGGCCTCCCATTTGAGAGTTGGCAGGATCCTTCATTGTAAAGTCCTTCAACTTTAGAAACAATTCTCCAGAAGTTACCAACGCATAATAGTTATCTAGTGTCATTTGATAAAGCTTAGGCAACAACCTATGATTTTAACAAGTCCCAAGTTTCGAGGGTCTATTTTCACCTGACTTTTGTCAATGCTCATAATAAACATAAGGAATGCAAGCATCAGTTAAGTCCAGATATATCTTATTCAATTTATCAGTGTTTAATATGAGACAAATCATCAGTTTTCTCCATCAGTCATGGGATGACCTCCATGTCTCGTCCACTTCAGCTTGTAGTCTTATCTCAAAGTTCCATGAACCACATATTCTAAAAATTCATGGTAAATGAGATGTTACTATACCTAAGTTCAAGAGTGTGGACATCTATGAAACAAGCCATTTAAGTTAATGATAAGCCACAAAAAGTGACTCCTTTCTTTCTCTTTTAAGTTCGAGCATCAACGCTTGCCAGCTAATGTTTCATCTCTTAGGCAAAAGATTAATTCCCCTACATGATCATATGCTAAATATGGTATATTTTCATATTTGGCAAAAAAGAAGTCTGTCTAGTTTTCTATTCTTATTCCATCCGTAAATGAGTGTCTTATGATGTGATGAGTTTTTCATCATCCTATATCCTCTGATAGTTCTGTGTAAATGAGACCATGGCTGTTTGAATGATGCAACTGATGATTTGCCAAAGATCTCATATACTATTCCAAGTGTTTATCCAAGATTAGATATATACTGAAGAGAATCAAACAGCAAGCAAGACAAATAAAAGACATCATCATATACATGTTATTCACTTTAATGTGTCTGCTTTTCCTTCTGATTCTTTAGCAAGCTCAAGTGAAGATTAACAACTTAACACTCTTCCTGAAGGAATCACCATATTTGAAGGGAATTTGATGGTTTAGGGCTTAGCAAACAATTCAGCAACCCACTAAGGAAAAAGGAAAGCATAATACTTTTCCACTACATATAAATACAGTCTTCGAGTCAAAATTTAAGATTCAACTAATAGCTTCTCTAATGCTTAATTGTTTCACTCTTCTTGCTAAATTATAAGTTAGAACAAACGTAACCTGAAAATATAATTACCAGTTACCTAGAATACACATCGGACTGCTCCTATTATTTTATAATGCTGTCTTTTTTATATAATCTAGTAAATCAATCTAATTTAATCGAATCCAAACAATTCTTTTCCAAATTATCATAGACTTAATCAGAAACCAATCAACCCCTATTCAAATCAAAGCCATATCAGCAAAAACAAAAGCCTCCTACAAGCACTTTTGAAATCCCCAACAAAAAAACAACAAGAATAACACGAAAGCAACATAAAGAAGCAATCGTTAGCTCAGATTACAATCTCCCAGCGAGGCCTCATCATTTAGATCAGCAAAAAGAAAGGAAACTACCTACTGGGCGAGGGGGCCGAAGGAGGCGAGCTCCTCGTAGACGAGGACATCCTAGCTATGGATGTTGAAGATGAAACGGATGGGCCATGTCCAACGGTCTAGAGGATGAGTCCATCCTTAGTAGTTTCAGAACACATATAGCAGCCTCCATCTAGAGGCAACAGGTATTGTTTGTTTGTTATTCTACTGTATTTCCTTTAATATATTATTACGATGCCGTTATATGAATTATAATATTATCCATTTATATTTTACAGGAAGGCCCCACTGAAGCGCATGAACCATGCTGCCAAGGTAGGTGAGTCGCAGTGGTGGGCATCAGGCAATCAGATAGGAGGTTCAGAGAAATAGTTTAGTAGTCGGACCTTATTGAACTAGTGCACTGCTCTTATCGGTTCGCCGATAAGATTCTTATCTCGGGCTTCGTAGAGAGATGGTAGCCCGAGATGAACAACTTTCATCTTCTCTTTGGCAAGATGACAATCACATTGGATGATGTTGCTGCATATTAGGGATTAATGTCATGGGTGCCTCAGTGTCAATATCATATGATAGGATGAGTGATGAGATGCTGAGGATCTACTAGTGGAGCCGTGAGTGATCAGGAGAGGTGGGAGGATCACTTGCTGAGCCGAGCGAGCAGGAGCCAGTAACCCGACCATCAGATTGCGTACCAAGATATATGGATGATTGGTATTCTTGTATAACACACCTAGTTGTTCACCCTCCAAGAGCCGATTCAATATCTATTTTCGATCTCGTTCCGATGATGTTGATGCTGACGTGCAAGGGCGTTGTATTGCAGATGCCATTAGCATTGGCACCAGCATTCTTCATATGGATCGAAGGAGGCTATGCCACATGGGACCTACTTGTACAACGTTATTGGGCAGATGACATAGGTGTTGCAGGGTCAACATATCTTTACAGTTGAGCCTAGCCCTAGTCATGCACCTGGCCCTAGTCATGCATCGCCACAGCAATACAAGCATCGACGACGGGAGATAGGAATTGATGGTGTATCTTATGTATTTTTATAGCTTTTAGCACATCTTTTGTAAAATACATTGAAATTTTAATGAAAGTTCATTTAAATTAATTTTTTTTGTACTAGTCAAAATTTAATACACTTTTAATGCAGCATAGTCATCCACCGGTCAGATAGTGGACAATTCCGAAATATGATAATGCAAGAGCGATCTTGTCAATATAGATTTTTGGCTTATATGCCTCGGCACGGCATGCCGGCATGGGTTGGCACGGGCCGAACTGCATGCCTCGACATGGGCCGGCACACATTGGCACGCTACGGCACGGTCAAAAAATCACCCTACATGGTCAAAAAATTATTTTAAACCCAACCCTAAATTACTCTAAACACTAAACCTCAACCCCCATGTTCAACTCATCCGGTCGAACAAATCACATCTGTTCGGTCATAAAAGGCCGAACAGAGGCCTTTTGTTTGGCCCTGTGTGGCCAAAGGAGCCCACTGTTCGGCTAGGATGGGCTAAACAAAGCGGACAAACAAAGGTCCCCTGTTTGGCCTATTTTGGCCAAACATAAGGCCTTATGTTTGGCCTACCGAACAGAAGGCCTATGTTCAGCCCTGTGTGGCCGAACAGATGTGATTGTTCAGTCCTGTGTGACTGAACAAATCAACCATGAAAAAAAAAAGCTTCAAACAAGTTAAAAAATGAATCGTTACGTTCGTAAAACTTCCCAATTACTAAGCTGCTTGTTCATTGTTTAATTGAAGGTTGAAATCTCTTCAAATAAGAATGGAAATGGATTAAGTAAATTTTTTTTACATGAACGTGGAAAGGGGAGGGGTGTTTTGTTTAGGAAAGTTAGAGAGTAATCCCGAATATTTTGGTTAAATTTTTTAGAAATAAAATTAAATATTTATTTTGATTAAATGGGGAATGTACCTAGCATTTAAGGCGATGCAAATGGAAGCTCCCTTTAGAATCCCATAAGCTCCGCGCTGTCCTGAGCCGAAGGTTCCGGCAGTTAACACGGACGAGTGGGATTTTGCCACGCACTGGTTTGCGGTGGCTCCCACCTATCTTCTAATCGAAGACCCGGCCTTCCCTTCTAACGACGGGTAGGACCGCTGCAGCCCATTTTAAACGAACGGGGATCCATCCGCTCCGAGTCTCTCCTTCAGACTATCCCACCCACACACCATCCCGGGTTTTCCCTCCGCTTCTCTGTCTCTCTCCTCTCCATCCCTCCTTGGGTTTGGGTTCTTGGCGGCTCTGGATCGATCCTCTCGATCCACCCTCTGCCCCCATTACTCTAATTTCCAGGGTTTCCAAGTTCCACTCCCTTTTGATCGCAACCAAATATTTAGGGGTCTAGTTCTATCCATTTTCCTGCCAAGAGACCATGGGTCCAGAGACCGACGAGTATATCCGGGAATCCATCGAGAACTCGCTCGTGCTCCCGGTCTCCGACAAGAACCTGCGTCTTAAGCTCCTTGCTTCCGAAGACGCCCGCCGCCGCCTCCAAGATCAGATCTTCGTTCTCGAGGAGCGCCTCAAGGACACCGAGAAGCGCTTCAAGGACACCGAGAAGCGCCTCAAGGACACCGAGAAGCGTGTGGAGCAGTATAAGGTTCGATTTCCTTGATCTTTTATGGCTGCTTCTTGTTCTTGGGTTTCTAGGGTTTGGTTGTTTATAAGGAAGTTTTATTTTGATGTGGGCAGCGGAGGCAATGATGAACGCCCTGGGGTTGAGGAGGTGCATCGAAGAGAAGGAGATGGTGGCGTCGGGATGTGCTGATTTGATTAATGACCGCGCCAAGTTGGAGGAGGATCTGAGAGGGTCATTGATGCCCGCGATAGTTGGCCAAGGAGAATGACGAGCTTCGAGAACGGTTACAGGACAACTCGTCTGTGAGGATCAATTTCTTATTTTTGTGGATGAAACTATTTTGATGCTTTCCTTTTACCAGAAATGCTGAGAATGGGTAATTGAGACCTTGTTTCTTTGACATCAAACACGAATTTTTGTCACAGGATAGACATTTTAGGATTTTTCTATCTTTTCAAAACTCTAATGCGGTTCCTTCTGAAAAAATTCTCATTTTTTGGAGTAGATATTGATGGGCCAATTAACCCATGTGGGAGAGCCAACAGTTACTGCCAACACAGATGGGAGTGCGAAGTAAAAAAAGACAATTAAGACACAAGAGCATTAATTTGACAAAACCCTCTATTGTCCAGTATATGAGATCATTAATGGGACAAAACCCCCTACTGATCATTGATGCCCCATCTGCCCATTTAAATTGCAATTAATAAATGGACAAAAGCCTGCTTCTCGGTCATGGGGTCTGGCAACCTCACTTTCGGTAAATAGCCCTTGGGTCTTTCTGTCTCCCGACAACGGATCACAGGCTCTGTCCAGGCCATCTCAGCACGGCTATGCTCCCTTCCGGTTTTCTCCCAGCCTCTCTTCGTTCCAGATCCAGCTTCCGACTCTGGGAGCACCGTCCCAGCTCAACAATTTTATGTCGCATGGCTAGAAAATAGAACATGAACTTGTNATGGGCTCAGTCCGCAGACAAAGATCTAATCCTCCACACAAGCCGATGTGAAGAAATAAAGTCCTCCGAGAAGATGAGCTGGTTCCTCGATAACCAAATCTGATAAGCCGTGACCATCAAAAGACCACGCTTATGCTGAGAGGCCCTTCGGAGATCATGAAAGAAGAGGGATCGCGGGGAACCAGAAGCATCCACTCTACAAAAATAACCCATCAAGTGCCAAATCCGCCTGGCTCTAGGGCATATGAAGATAGCATGATCCGTAGACTCATCCTCCAATCCACACAGAGGGCATGTCAGTGGATTGGCAGACCCCTATGGGAGAGCAAAGCAATCGTCGGAAGACAATCCCATAGAAGCTTCCAAATAAATAACTGAACCCGGGAAGAGGGAAAGCGACTAGATCCAAGCAGCATCCTTCGTGCACTGGGGCTGAGGCCTGAAAACCTTCATAAGGTCCCTAGATGGGCCCTAGAAAGACAAGATCTTGCCATAGCCTAACATCCGCCGAAGGGTCAGAAATAAGAGGAATGGAGAGAATTCGCCGAGAGAGCTCGTCACCGAAGAAACTAGTCACCATAGGAGTATGCCAAGAGCGGGGATCTAATGAAATCAAATCCTTAACTCTCAAATCAGTGGGGACATCAATACTAATAAAAGAAGGCCATCGAGATAGAGGGAGCTCAGAAATCCAAGAATCCTGAATAACATCAATGGAATGACCATCTCCAATCATCCATGAGATATTCTTCAGGATAGACTCACCATACTGACACACCTCCTTCCAAAAGGAGGAACACCCCCGGGGCGGCTTTATATACTCCCCGGACTTCCAATCACCATACCTCGCTTACATCAAAGAGCTCCACAGACATTGCGGCTTCTGGAGGAAACGTGATGCATGCCTGGCCAATAGAGCTTGACGCCTGACCATCAGAGATTGGATCCCGAGGCCACCTGCTTGAATTGGCATACAGATCATATCCCAAGATAAAAGGTGAATACCGTGCCCATCTTGCATGGAGGCTAAAGGAAATCTCTAAAACATCTCTCAATCCTCCTAAGACAGGTAATTGGGATGGCCGCATTCGAAAGCATATAAAGAGGAAGTGAGAAAAGAACCGATCGAATAATGGTAACTCTAGCCATCATAAATAAGCCAATGACCTGCCAACCCTTAATACGCTGGCGAACCCACCTCTCTATATCGATATAGTCAGAACAATGGGGTCATCTACCGGTCATGGGGATCCCCAGATACATAAACTGGTTAGTTGAGTAGAGATACCCAACAGATTGATAATGGCTTCTCTAGTAGATCTGGTAGTCTTCGGGCTGAAGCAAATGGAAGACTTAAGAAAATTGATCTTCTGTCCCGAAGCCTGACAGTAACGCTGAAGAATAGATCAAATACAACCACATTATCAAAGAAGCCTGACCCAGAAGAATGCAATCATCGGCAAACAAAAGATGAGAGACAGAAGGGCCCCAACCCCAGCCATAAAAGGGACAATCATCCGATCTTGCTGAGCCTGATAGAAAGCTCGAGAAAGATCATCCGCTGCCAGAATGAACAACAGGGGATAGGGGACACCCTTGACGTAACCCCACAGAAGAATGGAAAAACTCAGTCGGACTCCCATAAATGATTAGAGAAAAAGAAGCCTCTGAATACATGCCATAACCTACTCAATAAACAACTCGTCAAATCCGAACTCCTGAAGAGAACAGTGCAGGAAGGCCCAACTCAGTCTATCATAAGCTCTCTCCATATCGAGCTTAGCAGCCATAAGACACCGTTGGAAGGGGCTCTCTGAAGATCATGCATAAACTCCTGTGTAATAAGGACGTTGTCCGAGATGGAATGCCCTCTAATAAATACCCCCTGTTCCACTAAAATAACACGAGGAATCACCGCACGAAGGCGCTGGCTAAAAGACGGGCACATACCTTATACAAAGTAGTGCATAAACTGATGGGCCTAAAATGCTGAGGGAGAGAAGCATCAGAGTGCTTGGGCACAAGAGTGATAAGAGTCCGATTCCAATCCAAAGGAATGTGTTAGATTGGAAGACTAACTGGATAGCCTGAACCACCTCCTGCCCCACAATATCCCAATAGTGATAGAAAAAGAAGGGCGGAAACCTATCAAGCCCCGGGGCCTTGTCCGGACCAAGATCCCAAAGGGCTAGGCGAATCTCCTCCACAGTGATCGGCCTGACAAGCATAGCATTATCCGAAGAGGAAACCTTTCTGGAATCAGATACCTGAAAGACCGAAGCACCATCGCCAGTGGACTTAGTCCATCTAGACTAAAAGAAATAGAGAAGCTGAGACCGAATAGACTGGATGTCCTTCAGGAAATGCCCTTATCATTAGCTATCCTCCGAATCCTATTAGCAGCCCACCATCTCAGAGTAGCCTGGTGAAAGAATTGGTATTGCGGTCTCCTTCACGAATCCACTGAACCCTGGACCTCTGCCTCCAAAACAACTCTTGCTGAAGAAGGGAGTGGTGATGAGCAAGATTCTCGTGCAGCAAGGAGAGATCAGAGTCCAGAAGAAATCCATCCTGGTCCTCCTTCACCTGAAGGGCACTTATGTCGGCTTCAACCTGCTCCACTTGCCTAACCAGATCCCCAACCTCCAGTCAGTTCCATCTAGAAAGTCTGTCTGGCCAGCAATAGATGTCGAGATAACCTATAAACAACATCACCCCTAACAGGAAGGTGCCAAATCTGAGAAATGATAGTCCGAGCAGCCGAATGGAACGTCTAGAACCGCTCGAATCTAAACCGTTTCCTCTGATGCTGGTCAGCCTCCGTAGATATCAAAATGGGGCAGTGATCAGAAGCGATCCTTGGAAGGTGAGTAACAGTAACAGCCGGGTACTTTGAAACCATGAGCTGGCAAGAGCTCTATCCAATCTCTCCCAAACACGAGCAGACCCCTGCGGTTGTTACACCAAGTGAATTGGAGCCCCGAGTACCCCAAATCCATCAGCCCAGAAGACATGATAAAAGTCTTAAATTCAATAATGTCAGCTGAGCCAGTGACTCTTCTGCCCCCCCTTTTCACCAGCCTCAGTGATACAGTTAAAGTCACCGGCAATGATGGAAGGAAGCCTTTGAGCAAGGAGGGAAAGCAACTCAGACCAAAGGACCCGTCTCTCCCGATAATCCGTACTGGCATAGACCGCCAATAGGAGCAGGGATCAGAAGTCCCTCAGTGACAACAAGACCGATCTACTGGTTACACTGATGGAAAGCATCAATCATAACAGTAGAATTGCACCAAATGGCCAAAATACCCCCAGACATACCCTCAGCCTCCACCGTATAAGAGGACCAAGACTGGGCAATCTATCTTCGAAACCGCACCAAACTGTCCCCCGACAGCCTGGTTTCTAAAAGAACACATAGATCAAAATTATATAATTGCAGCAATCTACCAAGAGGAACGAAATGAGGGCTTACTAGCACGTCGAACATTCCAAAGTAAGATCTTCATAAACTAGCTGGATGTAGATGGGGAGCCCCCTGGTCCTCAGCCATAACACTATCAGAAAGGCACCCTGCAGATCGGGTGCCACCCTCAGAATTCTGTGAAGGATAAGCCTGCAGAGCATCTGGATCAACTTCAATGTCAACAGATATAGGGGAATGAACCGATGACAATAAAGCTGATCCTGACCCATGAAAACTCCAGTGGATGCCTCACAATCCGGATCAACGGCCCTATCCAGGTTGACCATAACCACCTCCTAACCATTGGCCTGGCAGTAGGAGGGCTGGGTCGGTCTAGCTGAAGAAGGAATTAGATCCACTCTACATTTGGGGTTAGAGCCCTTGACTTTTCCCTTTCTCTTCTCCAGTTTAGAGACAGACCTAGGAGGCATGCTATCGACCGGTCTGGCCCACTTGAGGGGGCCCGGACACACATCCCTAATCTTTGGCTGACCCTCTTCATTGGAAGCCGATCCAAGAGGCAAATGGGTTAATAGACACATAGGATTGGGTCCGAATTGGATCAGAGGCCCCAGCCTGATCCTGCTTTTGCTTCCATCTTACTGAGACCTTAAAACCGGCATGCGCCAATTGAACCGGCACGGCCACCATTCCATAAGCTTTCTTCTCCCCTCCCTGCTTCAAATTGACCAAAGCTTTGTTCGATGACACAGGGAGGCTCCTGCGTGCCACCTTCACCGGGAGCTGCCAGCCCTCAGACAGACCCTGCACCATTGGTACCAACTGAGAAGCTGGACTAGGAGAAGAGGCAGACGGTGGAGACTTCGACTGGAGGGCTGCTGCATTCCTCCACTGATGGACAACAGCCATCCACGACCTTAAGACAGGGTCGTTGGCTGCTTCCTCCTCCTCAGTCATGATAGACGGCGAGAATGAACCTTCCAAGTGCAAAGGTCCACAATTTAGACATATGCCCTCCATTGATTCGAAGGTGAACTGCTGCCAAAATGGCCCTGAAGCCCCTGAACCCGAGTCCCTGGCGAAGAGGACGATGAAGATCTACACGAACAGCCACCCTCGCGTAGCCTCCCCTGTTCTTCGACTCAGTAGCAGCATCAGCACCATAGAAGATTCTCGCAGGCTCTGTGATTGCTCTAGGATGTCCTCCTTCTAGAACTCCATCGAGAGGTTGGGCAATCTCACCCATAACAGAGCTGAGGAGATGTAGTCCTCAGCCATGAAGAACTCGGTTTCCAAGCTTCGTCCCTATAATCTGGCCGTTAACCACCCACGGGCGGTTGAGAACCAGATCGCAAGCCGCCGGATCTTCAAAGCAAAAATATGGCAGCGAAAAGCAAGGCTAATTGGGACAATGGCTTCAGGGATCCCAACTCTTCTGAACTCCCTGATGTATGCATCAGCCGGCACCCATCTGAGGAAGGAGCGGGCGAGAACAGCCCTCTGTTGTCATCCCTACATCTCCTCTTCCAACACAGCCTCTAGGACCGAACGACGTCCGAAAAATGGGCTTCCAACTTGCCACCTCTGCCGGCGAAGGAGACGAAGATATCCACTTAAACCCTGCTCGCTGCCCTTCTCCTAGGAGCCCGTCCATCCTCAGCCCCATCGGACGCCATGGGATGACAAGGGTCAGCAGGACGAAAGACTTCAGAGAAGCAGACACCCAGGCTGCGAAGATCGTCGAAGATCGGGGAGGGAAAATGGCCGGAACATGAATCTTAAAGCATAGCTATCCAACAGAACCAGAGCAGCACTCACACGATTCTTAAAGCACAGCTATCCAACCAAACGATTCTAATTTTTTCTATCTTTTCAATACTCTAATATCCTTATAAGTGGTTCCTTCTAAAAAAATTCTCATTTTTTTGGAGTAGATATTGATGTGCCAATTAACCCCATGGGAGAGCCAATAGTTACTGCCAACACGGGAGTACGAAGTAAAAGACAATTAAGACATGAGAGATTAATTGGACAAAACCCTCCATTTGTCTAGGTACATGAGATCATTAATGGGACAAAACCCCCCACCTGATCATTGACGACCCATCTGCCCATATAAAGTTGAGGTGGCAAGTGTTTTGCAATTAATAAATGGACAAAAGCTGCTTCTCGGTCATGGAGGTTTGGCAAACTCACTTTCAGTAAAGTAGCCCTTGGGTCTCTCTCTCTCCCGACAACGGAGCACAGGCTCTGTCCAGGCCATCTCAGCATGGCTCTGCTCCCTTTCGGTTTTCTCCTAGCCTCTCTTCATCCCAGATCCAGCTCCCGACTCCGAGCACCGTCCTACTCAACAGAAGGGCTCACAACCTCCTATGGAAGCTGACGCGAAGAACCACATGAGGCATGAGGAGGAGTGGAAAACAGCAAGTACTCTCAGCCTACGTCTTGAAATGAGGATGACTCCGGACTCTGCCTCCCGATTCCAACTCCCTGTCCCGAACTCGGCCCCATCCTAGGCGCTCCTCTCACGGGCCCCATTCTAGGCGGCCCTCTCACGGCGATGGCCCTCTCACGGCGGCCCCTCTCCCTCGAGCCCCATTCTAAATAAACTTATTAAATAAATATGTGAGAGAAAATTTTGACATTGCCTGTTTTAGTTAATTAGCCAGAAAGTGTTGTGCAGATTTCTTAAATAACTTACCCGTTTTAGTAGAACTGTAGAAGTTGTAACAATTTTATATCACATGGCTAGAAAATAGAACATGAACTTGTATTGTGAAAGCTATGCATTTTCACACATTATAGTATTGTATGAAGAGCTATGCATCTTCACTTTTATTTTTGAGGTTGTTTGAGAAATTTGGACAACTAGAGAGTAAATGAAGCATAGGAAGGAAAGAGAAGTACTTGGCTAGGCAAGCCATTCTATTTCCTTACAACTAATATCTTTATTACTAGACGTAAATGACTCCTGAAAATCTCTCCTTCAGGAACCTCCTTTTTTGTTGGAAAAAAAACGGTTCTGTTCCTAGAAGTCTTATGGTCCAACAAACTGAGCAACTTGGAAAGATCTCAAAAAGGTAAATTGAAAACTTTTTTGAGAGAGAAGGTTGGCTTTGCATTTCGTGTTAGTTATGGTTCATCTAACTCATTTTAATGGTTAGGCGAGCGAGGGGTGACAAAGGCATCCCTTATCATGAAAGAAAAGCATTTCTTCACCTTTTGATTTAAGTTCTTATTTAGTTCTTAAAATAGTGCGAAGTGAATATATGTTCTTGTCTATATAGGCCTTAAGAAGCCATAATTGTTTGAGGAAAACAATCACATCGGCTGGTTGCTCAAAAGAGTTCTATTTTGAATTAGATAGAACCATTAGACAATCACCGCTATAGTTTCTTATTCTTTCTTCTTCCATGAGTAATATAAAATACATGTTACATTGTTCCTTGTTATTTTGCAGGCAAAGTTTATTCTTGAAGTCTTAATCATATTTATGAATACTGTATGCCTATAGACATGAGGTGTGTAATATTGATTTGCAATATTTTTTCTGTAATGGATTTTAAGAGAGCTAGAAGCATGTTCTAATGTACTAAGATTTTATCTTGATTTAAAGAGGATCATATTGTTGTTGATCAATATGTTTTGTGCATGAATTTGTAACTTCATGTGATTTAGTATGCTTAATCTAGTCAATTTGAACCATAATTTGCTTGAATTAATTTGGAAATATTAGGGATTCAAGACATGCTTCCATAGCTTATATATATGGATCGTTCATAAGGGTAGAATCTTGCCATGGTTTTGATTTTGGAAATCATTAAATGTAAGAATATGTAATTTGAGGAGAACGCGGATTTGTTTACGCTACCACATAGAAGTTCTTTTGAGGTGAGTAGTCTTTGTAAGGCCCTTGTGTATGAGATTGACAGGATAATATCAGTTTTGTTTATAACATGCCTGTGGGAAAGCTAGATGCCTGTGTGATAGCTAGATGCTTATTGGCCATCTATGGTACAGTTACTTCAACAATATCAGGTTTGAACTATTGCAGTGCAATGGAGTTATGGCCTGTTACTTGTGCAAACAATCTGATCTTCCCCCTTGGTTTATATATCTTAAATAAGTTTTTTTTTTCATGTTTATAACATTGCCAAAAATAATGAATCTAGAAGCTTTCTTTGTCACTAGCCACACAATAAGAAATTTGTGTCCAACTTCTTTTTCATCTATTTTAAAACGAACTTCGTATTCTTGTGAGAAACCTCATGGCTGTGTCAATGAAGTTATGTACACCTTGGAAAGAGATCTTTCAAATGAAAAAAAGAAAGCAAAAACAATTCTCATGGCAAAATGGATGTTGCCTAAAATGTGAAAAAGTGATTATGGGAGAGCAATATAAGAAATCAAGCACCTGCTAAGTAAATGCTACACCTTAATATCAAAAGTCTAGTAACCAAAAGCATTGCTAACTTAGCTTTTACTTAAATAGACTCAAATAGCATGGGGCTGGGGCACATGGAATCTATCTGACTAAATTTTGAGGCCAAACACTCCTGGCAGCCAAATTTTATCCTTCTACAATCCTGATTAACCTTAACCAAGATTCAGTTGACAAATTAGCGGAAGGTCGGATTTGGATAAATGGACAACTATACAAAGATATCTATATATATGAAAAAGATACAAATTATATTTAAATATTAAAGATTTCAAGAACTAATAAAAAAAAACCTCATGCAATGATTCATACATAATGAAACCTGACCATTGATTACAGTCATAGCATAATCCAATAATGCTTCATTTTCTTAAAGCATATTGCAGACTATTGATTACTGCTTCCTTCAACCATCTTGTTCCACCTAACATAGCACTAACATGGTATAAGCGCTCACAAAGAACCCATCTACATTTTGGATTGGAAGAAACCATAGCATCAGGAGAGCTCATCCTGCTAGAACCAAAACTGTGTTCTCAAGAACCTCCGCATTCATTTTGGTTCATTGAATACAAACCAGAAAGCATTTGTATCAGTAATTGAGAGTCAGGACAAATTTCCAAGATTAACAGAAACTAGTAAGTCAAATTAATAGCTAAGAAGAAAGTTAGCAGATAGGTTACTAGCAGCAATCGTTCAAGATCAGTATAATGAGGAAAAAACCTTTCTATTTCTTCTGCATTATAGTGTCAGGAGAGTTCTGATGCAGAGGTGATAATGGCTGTCTTGATGAATCCACAACATTGAAATCAATCACCCGTCCTGTAGGGCTGCTGTCCTTTCGGCTTGATTTATGCTTTCCCTGCACAATTAAGTGGATTTGACAACATGATATAAAAGAAACAATTGAATTAAACTATAACAAACATCAGTCAATAATTGCTTGACAAGATTACAAATGCTTCCCTTTTCTCTTATCCCTAATTCTCATATGAATCAGTACCATTTTGGCATCAATTGATAAAAACAAAATCCATAATTCATATGATTAGTCAAAGATTGAAAGAACATAGGGTTTTCTTTTCACTTTAGCAGATGCACATGCAGATTGTTTGTTGTCAGATCCATGGTGATGTCGTTCTCTCTTTAACAGCCCAAGCAACCTCTTGTTCTCTTCATCCAGAATTTTATCTTCTTCAAATAGTACCTTGACCTTGCATAACATGTGATAGGGTTAGATTAAAAAGAAATAGAAATGAGGTGACAAATCATGAGGTGAAATAAAAATGAGTTCCAATATTCATACCTCTTCTTCAGCTCTGTGGAGATTAATCATCAAGTTTTCCTTGTCCTTTTTCAATGATTCAACTTCAGCAGCTAATGTTGTTATCTAGAGCATGCAGCATTTTCCAAAAATGTAATCAGCATACAAGGATTAATATACAGACAAAATAGAAAGCAGGAAAAAGAAAAAGGAGTTGAGAAACACAGAAAAAGATATAGCGCAAAGTTAGAAGAACAAGAACAGAAGAAAAACCTAGAGATGACACAAAAAAGAAAATTATGTTGATAGAACTTGAGACAAACTTTACAAGCATTAGAGAGTATGCAAGATCATCTCTTATTTTACCTAAGAATATGCTAATGTACTAAGATTTTATCTTGATTTAAAGAGGATCGTATTGTTGTTGATCAATAAGTTTTGTGCATGAATTTATAACTTCATGTGATTTAGGATGCTTAAGCTAGTCAATTTGAACCATAATTTGCTTGAATTAATTTGAAAATATTAGGGAAGCAAGACATGTTTCCATAGCTTATATATATGGATCGTCATAAGGATAAAATCTTGGCCATGGTTTTGATTTTGGAAATCATTAAATGTAAGAATATGTAATTTGAGGAGAATGCAGATTTGTTTACACTACCACATAGAAGTTCTTTTGAGGTGAGTAGTCTTTGTAAGGCCCTTGTATATAAGATTGGCAGGATAATATCAATTTTGTTTGATGAACATCATTAGAATGATAGATATGTCTCCCAAAACAGACCCTCATGTTCTTGATATTTTGGCTCCATTGTTAGTGCTGAATGGAGCTTGTTTTTGCTTGAGCATCTGTCTTAAGATTCCTAGAAGATGCCTAGGAATGTAGTTGAATAAGTAGGCTTAAGCAGTAGACCCCTTCTACATGCCTATGGGATAGCTAGATGCTTATATTGGCCATCTATGGTAACAGTTACTTCAACAATATCAGGTTTGAACCATTACAGTGTAATGGGGTTATGGCCTGTTACTTGTGTAAATAATATGATCTTCCCCCTTGGTTTATATATCTTAAATAAGTTTTTTTTTCATATTTATAACATTGTCAAAAATAATGAATCTAGAAGCTTTTCTTTGTCACTAGCCACACAATAAGAAATTCGTGTCCAACTTCTTTTTCATCTATTTTAAAACGAACTTCGTATTCTTGTGAGAAACCTCATGGCTGAACTTTTGGCATGGAGCTGCATTGATTTCCTATATTTATACTTATGAATGAGTTATATTTTAAGTCAATTTTGCCAGTTTGCTTATTTTGAGGTGCTTTATTTCGTTGGCTAGCCAATTAATTGCCTTTTTATTTTCATTAGCCTCTTAAAATTAGAAATGATGTCTAGGTTCTTGAATTAGCATTTTAAAATTACTCTAATACTTACACCTATGTGCAAAGGTAAATTCGTTTTCTTGCAATACAGCAGTGAGAAGTTTTCTTTTCTATACCTCATCTCCCACATTTCCAATTAGCCAGTGCTATTTGTATTTCACATTTTATGTTAAACTACTAGATGGTCAATCTATTAGATGACCAATACATTACGACTTTTAAATTCAATATTCAAACTTGTCTTTTCCTTGTAGCATTTCGTTATTTTCCAAGATATTTTAAGAAGTATTGATTAGTTGCCTATTTTTTTTGAGTAATTTTAAGTGATAGCTTTACTGCAATAAGATAGATCGTGATGTTCTGGTTAGGGGTGCAACTCGGGCTCATGAAACTCGGTTTTCCTCAACCCTAACCCTAACCCTATTTGTAAAATGTCAACCCTAACCCTAACCCTAACCCTATTTGTAAAACCTTAACCCTAACCCTATTTTTAAAAATCGGGTTTGGGTTGAGTTTTGGGTTGGAATTCGGGTTGATAGAAAAAAAAATATATGACAATCTGAAACAAACAAGCTTAACATTGCACAAATAAGCTAAAGTTTGAAACAAATAAGCTTTACATTGTACAAATAAGCTAAAGTTTGAAACAAACAAGCTTCACATTTCAAATTACATGTCTAAAATATACATCTTTTACATAAGACTAAACAAAAAAAAAGTATATTCTTAACCAAAACATATCCAAAGTAATCCAAATGTTGCATAACATTTAAATAGCTACCATATGCATTGATGAAGTCACCTTTATCCTTCGGAAGCAAAAAATATTGAGACGATATAAAGAGCCAGTTAGAAGAACACGTAAGTATGGTATGAGAGATCTTTTCCAAGTAGCGAGACTGCATTGCCATCCAAAGCTCTTTGAATTTTTACTCATCACCCTTTCCTAGATGTTTTAGTTTTCTGCTCATCACCTCTTTCCAGATGCTTTCATAAAATTTTGGCAAACTTTGTATTAGAAGTTACAAATGTCTCAAAGAAGATAATTAAAAAAAATAAAGATACTAGTTTGGCCCACCAACATTACATGATAAAATGAAATGGTTAAAGGTATAGTGCTCATTTTAAAAGGTAATGAAGATTCTGGTGGAATGTTCATATCAAGAATCATCACTTCCACAAAACTATTGTCAGCTCTACATACTTTAAACCTAACAAACAAGGCTAAATCATCACTTCCACAACACCAGTGGGCCTGCTGCTTGTGGCTTTGCGGGTTCAGGTTTTCTCGGGTTCGGGTTAACTGCAACCCTAACCCGGCCCAAGTTGCAAATCGGTCCGGGTTAAGCAAATTAGAGTTTGAGTACTGCTGCAAATCGGGTTTCGCGGGCCGGGTTCGGGTTGAACCCGGCCCAAGTTGCACCCCTAGATCTGGTACCATTATCTAGCCTAAAATTGGCCAATTGCATCTTTATAAGCCAAGTTTTACTTGTTATTGTGGCTTCTACTGCTTTTAAGTTTTGCTACGATCTGGCCTAAAATTGGCCCATTAGCAGTGCTCTAAGATGATATATATGCAGAGTTTGTATAGAAAATGGTAAGCCTGTCAATCCTCGGCTCTAGTAAGTGGGACTCCACTTGACCTTTCACTTGGATTAGGTTTGCAGAGGTATGCACTCTCAGGTAAAATAAGAGATGATCTTGCATACTCTCTAATGCTTGTAAAGTTTGTCTCAAGTTATATCAACATGATTTTCTTTTTGTGTCATCTCCAGGTTTTTCTTCTGTTCTTGTTCTTCTGACTTTGCGCTATATCTTTTTCTATGTTTCTCAACTCCTTTTTCTTTCTCTGCTTTTTATTTTGTTTGTATATTATTCCTTGTATGCTGATTACATTTTTGGAAAATGTTGCATGCTCTAGATAACAACATTAGCTGCTGAAGTTGAATACTTGAAAAAGGACAAGGAATTCTTGAGGATTAATCTCCGTAGAGGTGAAGAAGAGGTTTGAATATTGGAACTCATTTTTATTTCACCTCATGATTTGTCACCTCATTTCTATTTCTTTTTAATTTATCCCTATCACATGTCATGCAAGGTCAAGGTACTGTTTGAAGAAGATAAAATTCTGGATGAAGAGAACAAGAGGTTGCTTGAGCTGTTAAAGAGAGAACAACATCGCCATGGATTGGACAGCAAACAATCTGCTTGTGCATCTGCTAAAGTGAGAAGAAACCCTACGTTCTTTCATCTTTGACTAATCATCTGAATTATGAATTTTGTTTTTATCGATTGATGCCAAAATGGTATTGATTCATATGAGAAATTAGGGATAAGAGAAAAGGGAAGCACTTGTAATCTTGTCATAGCAATTATTGACTGATGTTTGTTATAGTTTAATTCAATGTTTCTTTTATATCATGTTGTCAAATCCACTTATTGTGCAGGGAAAGCATAAATCAAGCCAAAAGGATAGCAGTACTACAGGATGGGTGATTGATTTCAGTGTTGTGGATTCATCAAGACAGCCATTATCACCTCTGTATCAGAACTCTCCTGACACTATAATACAGAAGAAATAGAAGGGTTTTTTCCTCATTAAACTGATCTTGAACGATTGCTGCCAGTAACCTATCTGCTAATTTTCTTCTCAGCTATTAATTTAACTTACTAGTTTCTGTTAATCTTGGAAATTTGTTCAGACTCTCAATTACTGATACAAATGCTTTCTGGTTTGTTTTCAACAAACCAAAATGAATGCGGAGGTTCTTGAGAACACAGTTTTGGTTATTCTAGCATGATGAGCTCTCCTGATGCTCTGGTTTCTTCCAATCCAAATGTGATGGGTTCTTTGTGAGCTCTTATACCATGTTAGTGCTACCATGTTAGTGCTATGTTAGGTGGTACAAGATGGTTGAAGGAAGCAGTAATCAATAGTTTGCAATATGCTTTAAGAAAATGAAGCATTATTGTGATTATGAATCAATGGTTAGGTTTCATTATGTATGAATCATTGCATGAGTGTTGTTTTTATTAGTTCTTGAAATCTTTAATATTTAAATATAATTTTTATCTTTTTCATATATAGAAATATCTTTGTATACTTGTCCATTTATGCAAATCTGACCTTCCACTAATTTGTCAACTGAATCTTGGTTAAAGTTAATCAGGATTGTAGAAGGATAAAATTTGGTCGCCAGGAATGTTTGGCCTCAAAATTTGGTCAGATGAGATTCCATGTGCCCGAGCCCCATGCTATTTGAGTCTATTTAAGTAAGAGCATAAGTTAGTGATCCTTTTGGTAACTAGACTTTTGATATTAAGGTGTAGCATTTACTTAGCAGGTGCTTGATTGCTTCTGTTGCTCTTTCATAATCACATTTTCACAGTTTAGGCAACGTCCATTTTGCCATGAGAATTGTTTTTGCTTTCTTTTTCATTTGAATGATCTCTTTTGCTTTCTTTTTCTTTTGAAAGATCTCTTTCTAAGGTGTACGTAACTTTCATTGATACGACTTTTCAGAGTTGTAGATCTATAAGAACAAGTATAGGGTCCTATTTTACTCATTTTAAATTGAGTATCTGTTTTTCAGCTTGTTCTGCTAGTATTGAAAATCCTATATTTTTTATATGATGGAGTCTTTAGGTTTTTGAAATAATATTAATATAAAAAGTTTAATAGTGAATGAGGTTCTAATTTGATCTCTTCTTGCTTACTTTGCTTATGGAGTCTTTAGATTTCGAAATAATATAATATAAAAATTTAATAGTGAATAAAGTTCTAAATTTGATCTTTTCTTGCTTGCTCTGCCTACTTGGTGGTAGGATTTGGTCGAAAACCAACACTGAGAGCCATGGCTAAGGATGAGTTATGGACAAAAATATCTAAAAAAATATTTATTTAACTTATTAAAAATATAAACAAAATGTCATGTTGTTATATAGTTAATTTAAAATAAAAATATTAAATTGCAATATTTCAAGATTTAAGATAAATATGAAAAGTTTCTAGGATTAATCTGTCAAAAGATTATATTATAAATATTTGCTTAGTTTTACGTACAATTTGGTGAATGTTTAAAGGCAGCTATCAGTTTGGTGAATGTTTAAAGGCAGCTATAAGCACGGGTCTTTAGATTGTTTCATTAATTGCAAACAAGTCGGCTCGCCTGAATTCATGGAAGGATTCTTGCTTCCATTTTTTTTCCCACCCTTAATTTCTTTCCCTTTTTTTTATTGTCTCCAATGCTTCTAAAGCAAATAAGACTTTGTTTAAATGGAAACATGGATATCACCAGGGACAAGGCTAGATCTTAGGAGTATCAGGTTGCCCCAAGCGATGTAGC
The DNA here is from genome assembly GCA_900491605.1 of Calamus simplicifolius. NCBI lineage: Eukaryota > Viridiplantae > Streptophyta > Magnoliopsida > Arecales > Arecaceae > Calamus > Calamus simplicifolius. The sequence continues at coordinate 28,816 of UESW01001388.1, read as the reverse complement.
ATTGGCTAAGCTAGATATGCCTCCTTTGTCGTTTCCCAGAGGCACTCTCTGAAAGCACCAAAGGGCTAGGCTGGCTGGATGTTGCCACGACCACTTACATGTTAGGTCACTCTTGCTAGAGTAAATAAAAATAGAACTGATTATACCATCCATGCATAAAGTCAACTGATTTCATGGTTACGTTGCTCTTTAGAAACCAGTGAGGTACAACTAGGTCCAACATGAAATTTCACTGATCCAATGAGGTGATGAATCCCCCATTAAAACAAAAAAAAAAGAAAAGAAATAACCCATCAACATTCACGCCGGATAAGCACCCTGTATCCTATCACAGCCGTAATAGCACAGCTAAAACCCCCTCGAACTAATTCGAGTATTCGACAAGAAGATTGTTAATGAAGGTTAAACCTACAGGAAATTTTGCGCTGTTGTTGTGCTTGCAATGAAGGGGTTGAACCAAAATAACAATGCATTTCCATGTGAGCCTAGATGTTTCCAGTAGTCACCCTTCTGAAGAACAAAAAGCATGTAGTCTTTCGTCCAATCAATCCTAGCTCATAAGATCCTAGACTTACAAACGAGTCTTTCCGGTTCATTTTAAGCACACAGAGCTTTCCCAGTACTTGGCAGACTCCCAAACCTGGTTAATCAACTCCTAAAAGACCCTTTGAGGCTGGCCAGTAGGCAGGCAACTAAAATATTACTCTCAAGCCTCTGCATCATTCTATCACTTCATGATCTGGTTGCGACAGTTTATTTCTTTGGAAAACTAAGCCTTTATGGTAGGAAGAGCAGAAGAAATTGAGCTCTTGCTCAGCAAAAATTCAATTCTTGTAAGATCAAAATTACTGCTTACATAGAATTAGTTCTTTCTGAAAATTTCAGCAATCATAACCTCAAGCTATCCAGCAACTTCCATATTACACCTTTCTCCTAATAAATAAAGCCCAAACCAATTGGCACCCTTGATAAATATGGGGCTGAGTTTAAAATTTTATTCCAAAAATTGCTGAAAAATGACCAAGCACATACAACATACATGCAGACAATCACTGACCTTTGACTCATGATCATGCTGTTGCAGATTGCTTATCATCATGGTCTTCAAGATTCAAAACTTGTAACAGCTTTGGCCAAGATTCCGGGATCCCTCCTGCAAATCAAACTCTAAGAGCTTCCCTTGGCTGTGATAGAACTCCTCCATTGGTTGGCTCTGCAGAAACAAATCATTTTTTTCTAAAACACTAGCATACAGGCAAAAACATTATATTGCTGATATATTTATGTCAAAAGCTATGGTGCATTGCAACATATGTAACATATCTGAAGAGTGATATTACACGCTGTTCACTTTCACACATGTTTAAGATCATGGGATTTTGAAAGGCTACCCAGCTACCAGTATAAATGATCATGTTTTCTAACAATATAAATGACAAAAGAAAGAATTCTCCCCATCTCTCCATGCCTTCTTTCCATCACATTTCCTTCATCTCCAATCACAACTTGATTTCTTTGTTGAGCTCCTACTCAACCACTCAGTCCTCACTGACGCCATGGACCACCTGCAAACCCCAACACCAATTACCAAACCATTGCCACCACGCTCCCAACTCCTTCACTTCCCACTGCCATTGCCAGCCTCCTGCCAAGCCTCCAGCCCTCCACATTCACAACCTGTTAGTGTGCGACCTCCTATCGTGCTGCCAGGTTAACCATTGCATGTAGTGCACCCATCAACTCCCACAAAGCCAACTCTTCTATCTCACATAGAAATGTGCACAGCTCATCCCACCATGCCCCCTCCTATTCCTTCATCATGGTATGCCTTCTGTCTCAATGTGGCAGCTATTGTGTCCTCATCCCATCTACTTCACGTCTAGTTGCCATTAAGTCCACTTGCTATAACCTTGCATTTCCTCCTGACCCCATTCTTCATCAGTTAGCTCATCCCACGGTGCCCCCTATTGGAGATAAGGAAAAACCAGAAAACATAAAAAAACAGAGGGGTAAGACCAAAAGACATACCCAGGTCTCCCAGATTGTTATCTAGTCATATTAATATCTATAGGAATACAAAAGGATAACTCTTCGGTATCCACCACTACATTAATAGCAAACATAACCACACACCAGAGTAAAATACTATATAACAATGACCAAACATAATTAACACAAGTTTATTTTCTCAACACCCCTCTTAAACTTGTAATTTATCCTTTAACAACTCCAAGTACAGCTCTTAATCTACAGAAATCCTTCAACTTCAGAGCTTTAGTAAAAATGTTAGCAACTTGGTCTTTCGATGTCACATGCTTGAGCTGAATCTCCTTCTTCCCAATGCTTTCTCTAATGTAATGGTACTTGGTGTCTATATGTTTGCTCCTATCATAAAAATTGGATTCTTTCCCAAAGCAATAGCTGATTTATTATCAACAAAAATATCAGTAGCTCCATCTTGCTCAAATCTCAGCATTTTAGTAGCTTCCTTAACCAAATAGTATGACAAACACAAGTAGCAGCTGCAACATATTCTGCCTCACAAGTTGAGAGAGTGACAATAGGCTGTTTCTTTAGCTCCAGGCAAACACAGATGCACCCATGAAGAAAACAAATCCAATGGTGCTTTTTGATCATCAATATCTCCTCCCCAATCACTGTCACTAAACCCAATCAATCTGAAATCATTTGCTGCAGTATCAGTATAAAATAAACTATATTCCAATGTTCCTTTAATATACCGAAGAATCCTCTTGCTGCCTTCATGTGAGTCAAAGTTGGAGCTTCCATATAGCGACTAATGACACCAACTCCATACAAAATATCTGGCCTTGTACACATTAAAAATCGCAGCTTTCCAACCAACCTTTGAAATAGAAGTGGATTCACTTTTTTAGTACTATCAAACTTTGAGAACTTGATTCCATATTCCACGGGTGTAGTAACTGAATTGATCCTCTCCATCTTGAACTCTTTCAAGATTTCTTCAGCATAAGCTTGTTGAGAAAGAAAAATCCCTTCTTCACTCTGCTTCACCTGAATTCCAAGATAATAGGACATAAGCCCCAAATCAGTCATCTCAAATTCTTTAGTCATCTTCTTTTTGAACTCCTCAAACAATAGTGGATTATTTCCTGTGAAGATTAAATCATCAACATATAAACATACATACATAACTACTCCATCGTTGTTCATTTTGACATACAAAGCATGTTCATATGGACATCTTGAAAAATCATTTTTTCTGAAAATACTCATCAATACAGGTGTACCAGGCCCTTGGAGCTTGTTTAAGGCCATATAGAGCTTTCTTCAACTTCAACACCTTGTCTTCTTGTCTTTAACTTTGTAACCCAAAGGTTGCTTCAGATATATCTCTTCTTCCAAAGTGCCATTTAAGAAGGCTGATTTTACATCCATTTGAAAGATCTTCCATCTTTGTTGAGCTGCCAATGAAATAATTAACCGAATGGTTTCCATATGAGCCACGGGAGCAAAGACTTCATCATAATCAATTCCGGCCCTTTGAGAGAATCCCTTTGCCACAAGCCGAGCTTTGTACTTTTGCACCTCTCCATTAGCATTTTTCTTCACTTTGTAAATCCACTTTGCTGCCACAGGTTGTTTTCCCTCCGGAAGTGGTGTCAACTGCCAAGTATCATTCCTTCAATAGCTTTCAGTTCTTCATCCATAGCCAATCTCCATCTTTCATCTTGGACAACTTCCTCAAAAGACAATGGCTTAATATCTGCAAATAAACAGAACATAGTGGAATAATTGATTTCCTCAGTAACTTCATAAATTTTAGCCAAACATCACATATGGGGTGGCCTTTCGGAGGAGCTTTGAGGGGACAAATTTGCTTGGTTTGTTGGAGCTGTGTGAGAAGGAGTCTCCGGTGTAACAGTAGCAACAACATGATCCTGAGACTGATCTACTCCCAAAACATCATCAATAAAGAAAGAAAATTATAGTTTTCATCTTGAGGAACATCCCACTCCCAAGAGCCTTCTTCATGGAACTCGACATCTCTACTAATGACAATCTTTCCATATGAGATTGTAAAATTTGTAACCCTTTGAATTTTCTGCATACCCAACAAATACAAGCTTCTCACTATTATCATCCAATTTGCTTCTTGTCTCATCAGGAACATGGACATAACCAATACTGCCAAACACCATCAGATGAGAAATATTCGGTCTCCATCCACTCCATGCTTCTTGTGGAGTCATTTGCATTAATTTCTTTGCAGGACTTTGATTGTTCACATACACTGCACATGCTACTGCTTCAGCCCAAAACTCCTTCGGCATCCTCTTGCTCTTCAACATGCTACGAGCCATGTTGAGAATGGTTCTATTTTTTCGTTCCATAACACCATTTTGCTGAGGTGACCTTGGAACAGTCAATGAATGCCGAACACCAAGATACTCGCAAAACTGATTAAATTTGTTTGAGGTAAACTCCCCTCCTCGATCAGTCCCTTATGGCTTTAATCGAATAGCCACTTTCCTTCTCAACCCGAGCCTTAAATTTCTTGAAGACTTCGAATGCTTCAAATTTTTCCTTTAAGAAATAAACCCAGGTTTTGCAAGTATAATCATCAATAAACAATAGGAAATACCTGCTCTTGCCATAAGAAATTGGTTCCAGAGGACCACATATATCAGCATGCACCAATCCAAGTGGCTGTGAGGCTCGAGAGAAAGACTCCTTTGAAAAACTTTTCCTGGACTGCTTACCATACATACATCCTTCACAAATATGATTGGGATGACTAATGAAAGGCAAACCATGCACCAATCCTTTTTTGACAGCAGTTCCAATCCACCAAAATTCAAGTGACCCATCCTGAGATGCCATAGCCAGAAAGAATCAATTGTTGAAGCCTTCAAGCACTTTGCACAATCTGCATTGAGTTTCAACTTAAACATTTTGTTCTTAGACAGTGGCACTTTTGCAATCATCCTCCCTTTTCCATTTATCATCACCAAACCATTCTTACTCATCTCTATCTCATACCCCTTCTCCAAAAGTTGCCCAATACTCAAAATATTTGTTTTTAAAGCTGGCATATAATAAACATGAGAAACAAATTGGTGATCTCCATTCTTCAATCTAATAAGAATATCTCCTTTTCCCATGATTGGAACTTTAGTTTGATCACCGAAGGAAATGCTCCCTTTAATAGATTTATCAAGTTTGCAAAATAAATTTTTATTACCAGACATGTGATTGCTAGCTCCCGAGTCAAGATACCAAGCATCTTGATTCCTCTTTCCACCATCTTCATTACAGGCAAGTAATAGGGAGGACTCCTCATCTTCGTCTACCTCAACACAATTTGTCATTTCTTCTTTGACTGAATTACTTCTACATTCAGATGCATAGTACCCAAATCTCTGACAATTGTAGCACCGTACATTAAATCTTCTACTGCCACCTCTTCTATGCCAAGTGCCTCTTCCATGACCTCTTGTACTCTGATGATAAAATTGTGATTCCTTTTCATGAGTAGTGGATCTTCCACCTCTGCCTCTTCCTCGATTGCCATGAGCCCAGCCTCGACCAAGGCCTTTTACACTTTCTCTTCCTCTACCATGACCTCGAACAAATTGTTTTGTGTATCTTCCTTTTCATTCAAAGTCAGTTTTGCCTGCAGCACTTGGGCTATGGGTTCTTCCCTTTTATTCAGTCTCTCTTCATGGGCTTGCAATGAACCCAAAAGTTGATCCATAGTCATTAACTCCAGATCCTTCGACTCTTCAATGTGAGCCACAACATAATCAAATTTTGAAATCAAAGATCGAAGAATTTTTTCAATCACCCGAACATCTTTCATTGCCTCTCCATATCTCTTTACTTGATTAACAATAGCCAACACTCTATTGAAATACTCTTCAATAGATTCAGAATCCTTCATCTTCATATTTTCATACTCACCTCTCATGGTCTGCAAGCGCACTTTAATCACTTTATCTTTCCTTTGAAGGAATTTTGGAGAATCTCCCATGCTTCTTTTGCAGTTATGGCAGTAGCAACCTTTTCGAACATGCTCTCATCCAAACACATATGAATAAGAGTAAGTGCTTGCTGGTCTTTCTTCTTAGCCTTCAGAAATGCATCTCTCTATGCAGCCGACATGGTTTCCTCATTCTCCGGCGGGTCACATCCTTTCTCTACAATCTCCCATATAAGGAAAACATACCATGCATCATGATTTAATTGTGAAAGCTCTGATACCACAATGTTGGAGATGAGGAAAAACCAGAAAATAGAGAAAAACAGAGAGGGGTAAGACCAAAAGACACACCCAGGTCTCCTGGATTGTTATCTAGTCATATTAATATTTATAGGAATACAAAAGGATGACTCTTCGGTATCCACCACTACATTAATAGCAAACGTAACCACACACCAGAGTAAAATACTATATAAAAATAACCAAACATAATTAACACAAGTTTATTTTCTCAACACCCCCTTCTGTTCCTTCATCATGGTATGCCTTCTGTCTATTGTGTCCTCATCCCATCTACTAGACCTCTAGTTGCCATTAAGTCCACTTGCTATAACCTTGCATTACCTCCTGACCCCATTCTTCATCAGTTTTCTTTAGCTACACCAGCCTCAATTAACAGTGACCCACCATGGTGTTCCCATTATGACTATCTCATAGCGCAATCAGTTGACATGGGAAAACTACAAAATACCTTTCATTTTTTGTGATCATATGCTCCACTGTGAAGTTACCAACATAGAGAAAAACCTAAGAAGCAGGGACTAGCAACGTTTCCTACTTAACTTCCTTATGCCATAACAAAGATGATATCTCTCTACTCCATTTCCCTCAATATTACTAGTCTAAGCTATATAATGCCAACAATTTTAACCCTCCCTTCTTGTTTCCAATATGACTGTTGTTCTCATTCTTATCTTCTTGAAAATGAACAACCAAATGAGAGAGGTCAAATAACTGCATATTGGGTTGTATTATTTTGAAAGGCAGTGTTGTCAAAGGCATGCCTAAAGCATGCCTAATACGTAAGGCGCAAGACTCTAACGGCTTGGCACTTCTTATATCCTAAGGTGCACCTTTGTGTAAGGTGCTTCTTATATGCTAAGTGAGCGGTCTTCATTTAGGCACACATGAGGCGATAAAAAGCATGTATTTTGAACTGATTTGAGATGCAAGAAAAGATTGCCTTTCTTCATAAGCTATATTTATAATATTTTTTCAAGTATACTATATTTATTAGACTATGTTAACTTTTCGATGCACTAGCCCCATAGATAAGTATTTTTTTATCTTATAAAAAAATAAAAATTTGAAGAAAAATATGGAACGACAAAATTTATATTATCATCTAAGAACGAGGAGGAAATACATTAAGAGACTATAGATTTTAGTTGAGAAAAAAGAGGTTTTTCATTGAGCTAAAAGGCTAAATAAATTACTATTATGATTTTTTTAGCTTATTCTATTATATGTTATAAATTTTATTTATATAAATTATTTTATCATTTATTTCAAAAATATGTACCTTACTTTACTTAGGCATGCGCCTGCACTTTGCACCTTACGCCTAAACTCTAAGAACCTTTGCACGTAAGTGTGTCTAGCGCTTTTAACAACACGATTACAGCGTTAGTGGAAAAATTGTCAATATTTGATTTTAACAATGAGAGTTTGAGTTGTAGTAATTAATATTCCACTAGGTCTATAAGTCCATACAATTTTTAGTTTTCCAACCAAAAGCTTTTGAAAAAAGAGAATAAGCTTCTTTTTATTGTCTTATATATATGGGTTAGATTTGTTTTCGTTACTTGTTATCTAGATATTGTATATAATAACTTATTAGTTTTCCAACCAAAAGCTTTTGAAAAAAGAGAATAAGCTTCTTCTTATTGTCTTATATATGTGGGTCAGATTTGTTTTCGTTACTTGCTATCTATATAGCACATGGATTGTAAACAAGTGTATATAGATTAGAGAAAATATATCAACTTGTGGTTTGCTTAAAATTATAATGAGAATCTCAAGACAGTAAAACAAAATTCTATTAATGTGTGGGTACATAAAATATGTTGATAAGAATTGAAAGCTTCCTCATCCTCATTGAAACACCAAAAAGCCAACAACATGATTAGATAAACTATTTTAATTTTTGTCATGAATGGTAGAATGAATTCAAAATTTGTATAGGTATAGTTAAATCGAAATCATGTTTAAAATCATTAATATTGACTATTCAACTCAGAAAATACAAGCCTTCACGATCCAATCTCTCAAGCCAACATGAGTTTCAAAATATGGGTCAACTGATCAAAATAATCCACTCAAATTAACCATAGTATTGATGAACTAAGCCTAAATACTGACAAAGCTTGGAATTTTTAGAATCAAATCAAACCTATTTTTGGATACCCAGAGCAAAAACCCACCCTGCCCACCAAACTGACCAGGAAAAATGGGAAAAGGAAAAGGAAAACCTAAATGAAAAATCACCAGCACTAGCATCACAAAGAAAACGGTTCTCTTGCTTGTTCCAATAAATGTCTATTGACAGGGCATAAATGATATTTGTCATGTACAATAATTGTGGTCAAAAGCACAAAACAATTTAAACTACCGTATTATTATGAAGGATGTATCAGTTGCTTGTGATAATCAGTTCAACTATCAGCTTTTGGCAGTTGAAAGTCTGAAAGTGCCTAGCAATAATGATCTGTTACGCATGCAAGAAATTTGAGGGCTTTGTAGATATAGCAACATTCACAACTATTTCTGAAAGGTTTAATCATATGCATGGAATCAGGCACTGAACATTAACTATAGAAATGTTAGGAGAATGAGCAATTCTTATGAAACACTTATGGAGTCATCTTATGTACATTGACATCAATGTGGCTAAAAGATTTTTGAAATTAAATTTATAATCCTTAAAAAATAATCTTAGAACAGGTGCATTACTACTTCATGATATTATATCGGTAGGCACTGGGCCGTGCTATGGGCTCAAAAAAAATTTTTCATTGGTCCGGCCCGGCACGGACCATGACTGGTCTGGGCTGTGCCGGCCTAGGTGGGCCGTGCCGTGCCGACCTACTCGATAAAAATTTTTTATAAAAAAATATTTTTTTTGATAAATTAAAAAATTATTGGAAATAAAGAAATTTATTAATATGAAGCCACCTTAATGGCGGGGGGTTTGGCATAGACCTCGACCAGTTTATTAATTTAAAATCAAAATGGTACAGGAAGGGAGGGGGGCTAGGCCTGACCTCCAGAACAGCAAGTTAAAAAAAATAGAAAGAAAAAAATAAAGATGACTCACTTTAATAATTAAAAAAATAAAAATATATAATTATAAAAATAGAAATGACTCACTCATCAGTCATCAGTGATCAGTAGTATTTGTATCATCATCATCTTCGCTGGTTAAGTCATGTCTATCTTTATCTTGAAGCCTCGCCTCAGCATCCAACCAATCTTTGAAGCAGATAAGCATCTCAACTGTCTCGCCAGTCATCCAACTTCTCTTTTTGTACCTACACTGAAAGCGGATTCCGATGCTACTATGGACATCGGCACAGCTAAAATATCTCGTGCAATGGCAGACATAACAGGATATTGATTCTAACACTCTTCCACCAAGCTAATACATCTAGACTTTCTATTTGATCTTCATCATATGCAGAATGAAGATCATTTCATAAATAAAATTCTAATTCATTACTTAAAGATGAAGAAGATGAAGAAGATGAAACATGTGTGTGTCTTCTAATGAATGAAAAATAGATGACGAATGAGATCTAGAAGATGAAGCAGAGCTTTGAGCAGGTATTCTAGATCCATAAATTTTATCATTATATAAACCATAAATATCATTAAGAAGTCTTGTTACCTCATCTTTAGCAGGTTCAAGATTTTGATTCATGTTTTTACAATATTGATCAATTAAAAAATTTGTGCCATTTAATTTAACTCTAGGATTAAAAACAGCAGCTAAGTTATGCAATGGACATATCCTATTCCAATATTCATTCCATTTAGTTTTTATATTACATATAATAGGCATTAAAACTTCATGATATCTATATTCTTTAATTTTTTCACTAATTACATATTCTTTTGTAAAAATGAATAAGAAGTTGGATAATAAATACCTGAAAGAACATTTGTAGCATCATAAAAAGTAACAAAAAAATCATCTAAAATTTTATCTTGATGCTAATCAGTTTTAGTCAATGTAAATCCTAATCCACGATCATTAATATAGTACTTAATAAGTTCTTATATGGATATGCATCATGTATCATGGTATAGGTACTATTCCAACGAGTTATTACATCAAGTTTAAATTTTTTTAAACGTTTACCATGATCTACACATAATTGTTTAAATTCTTGAAGTCTTGACCTTGAAGCATGAATAAAAGAAATTACATTTCTAATATTTGAAATAACCTCTTGAATTATGTTCATGCCAGATTGAGCAGAAAGATTTAATATATGACATGCACATCTAATATGAAATAATTGTCCATCTAAAATGGGATGCAAAGAGTCATTTAATAATGCAATAGCAGAATTATTATTAGATGCATTATCAAAGGTAATTAATATTATTTTATTATTAATATTATATGAGCATGTGGTTTGATAAATAATTTTTAAAATTTATTGTCCCGAATGCGAAAAATCAAAACCATGAAAAGAAATAATTCGTTTATTTAGTTGCCAATCATTATTAATATAATGAGCAGTAATAGCAAAAAATAATTACTACCTACAGATGCCGACCAAATATCAGAAGTTAAAGAAATTCTAGTATTTAAATTTGAGAAACTTTTAGTTAAACTTTGTTTCATTACTAAAAAGTTTGTCATAGCCACTCTTCTAAAGGTACGGCTACTAGTTCTTCTATAAGTAGGTTGTAGGCCTAATTGAACATATCATTCAAAATTATAAGATTCAGATAAACTAAAAGGTAATTCATCTTGAACTATCCATTTTACCAATAATTTCCTCTGATTTTTATGGTTATATGCAAAATTACCTACAAGTGATCCCTCTTGTATATTAAGGATACATTGCTGACGGAAATCATGCATCTTATGAGTCTTTTGATACCTTTTTAAATGCCATTTTCCCTCGGTACTAGAACAACTATAAAGTTTTGCACATTTTTTACATTTTGCTTTTTAGACTCCATCAACTATAATTCTATCAAAATCATTCCAAACATTACTAGTCCTCTTACGAAAAGAGGTTTGACATTCACTGACACTGGCTCTAGAGGAAACTTGGGGTTGGGATTGGGATTCGGGATTAGTTTCCTCACTCTCAGAAAAAGGATGCATGTTAAAATTACTTTTGTTAAAAGATTTCATATCTAAAATTTTTAATTAATAAATATATAAAAATAAAAACTAACCCATGAAAAGGAATTGAGAAAAGAATAAGAGGTGGAGGCGTGGAGCTAAGATTTGTGAGCTTCCTCTTGCGCTCTCGCCTCTCAACAAGAAGTGATATTATAGCACTTGACTACTTGCTTGAGCACTTGCCACTTGCAAGAACACTTGCAAACTAAAAATTAAATTGCTAATCTACTAGAGCACTTGCTAGAAGATAGAAATAGTAGTAATAGAGAAGAGTTGGTTTGGTATGGTAAGAAAGAGGGAAAATGGGCTATTTATAGAAGGCCCAATTTTTTTCACAAAAATACCATTTGATATAGCCATTATATGGCTGTTGGGAGGGGTAAAATGGTTTAAACCCCTTCCAAAACGGCTATATAGCAGTTTTTTAATGGCTGGGCTTGGCACGGCCCAGGCACGGCTCAGGGACACGGCCTACCAAGGCCATGCCTGGGCACGGCTCAGGCCCGGCATGACCCGTGGCCCAAAATGGGTCTCGGGCTGAATTTTTTTACCATGCCATGCCTGGCACGGCCCGTTTGTTACTGGGCCGTGCCAGGCACGGCATGATAATTTTAGAGGCACGGTGGGCCTGGGCCATGCCGTGCCAGGCACAGCCCAGTGCCCATCTCTAAATTGATATATACGCAATCGTTCTTTACCACATTTTCAGTATCATCAGATCGAGTAACTAGCTTTGACATGCACTGTGCAGGAGGTAGAAGTGGGGCCATGAACATGTCGGTTCTCCCATTCTCACCCTTGATGTCTATGGAAGCAACATTGAAGTTCCCTCCACACTGGCTGCAAATCCTTTGTGAAGTGCCTCTTCTCTGAGCTTAAGGTTCACAGCCAGGTCTATATCTGTCACTCCCTCCAGTATCTCCTGATAAATCAGAATATGTGCAAATAAGTGCAGCGCAGATTGCATTTCTTGATGGCAATGCAATGAGAATTCAAGGTTGCTGTTATCATTAGCACTACAAAAAAAATGCAGGCAATTTCAGAACGAGTTTGATGAGAAATTATGTGAACAGACAGAATTTTCCTTCTTGTCTTTTCCTTGAAAAAAGGATGGATTTGAAAAATAGTAAATAAGAGATTCCCAAAATTGTGGAGAAATATTAGAAAATCAATTTAAATGACATGGCTATATGCAACAGAGATTACAAGAGGTGCTTATAATGGGTTTCAATTTGTGTGGAAGCATCAATAACAGGAGACTCACATACCAAGATTAGTTTTGATCACCATGACATTGAGATTTTATCTGTGGAGTTCCATATAACTGTTAAACTGAAGGAGATAAAGATGAGTATAAAGTTCTAATTCTGATAGGATTCCTGCGAATTACCCTATTTCAGTTTCTTGGGAAGTTTTAAGTGGAAAACATTTCATTATTTACTGTCATTCCCCAGACCCAAAAATTTGAGCTAGGGTGACGACCCGCCGCATGCCGAGCACGCAAGGCATCTCGAATTTCGACACATAGATCAATATAAGGTAAAAATCCAAATCCATGATTTATTACAAACCATAATTATCAGTTTTGGGCTACCAACCCTACAAACAAGCAATACTGGGCTACATCAATATAATGGATCATAATTTATTTAATAGAGCTCCATCTACCCCAAATATCCTTCTTCACTCCTGTGGCTCTAAAAAACATTGTGAGAATTATATGAGCTCACACTCAATAAGTAAGCTTAATATAGTTTCAAATCATCATATCTTATCATATCATATCAAGATATTCTCAAATCATATTTTTATAAAAACTTTCAATTTCAAATACATTTATCATGCTATCAGCACATTCATGTCATCAGATCAAAATAATTGAAAACTTAATTAAATAATAATTACTAGAATATCCAATGTAAACAAACATTATTTATACTGTCATTATTTTTCTTTGTGTCCCACGGCCCTACAACACACATCTTGTGTATCACTCTTAAATATCCCCTAAGAGGAAGGGTCCTGGTACCAATATTCTGTTATCTGTCATGTGATAATCTGTCATGTGATAATGTGATAATCTGTCATGTGAGAATCTGTCATGTGATAATCTGTCATGTGATAATCTGTCGTGTGAGAACCTATCATGTGGGAATCTGTCATGTGATAATCTATCATGTGAGAACCTATCATGTGGGAATCTATCATGTGATAATCTGTCATGTGATAATCTATCATGTGAGAACCTGTCATCTGGAAATCTATCATGTGATAATCTGTCATGTGATAATCTGTCATGTGGGAATATGTCATGTAGGAATCTGTCATATGAGAACCACGGCGACACATAAAGTTTACTGTCATTATCATAATTACATATTATCATAGTAATAACATGATTTTTCCAAATTAACATAATTATATTTAACTGTAAGTTCACAGTTCATAAATTAAATAATTAATAAAATTATAATACTTGACTTACTTACCTCAGTACACAAATTCCAATTGATAACTCAGCTAATTGGACACTTGGGAACCTACAGTATCATTTTTCATTATTAAATTTCTAAAATCTGAATTATAAAATAATTCTTAAACTCTACCCAAACCACTTCATGGGCCCAATTTTGGGTTCGATTATCTCTCAATGTATACACCCAAATAGGGAAACAAAATTATCCCTAGAAACTAGAATCAATCCTGATTCGGGCCATATAATTATTTTGCCAATCTCGGCCCATTATAGGGCCCAACACCCTGCCCAAAAGGCTCCAGAAATGGCCTAACATGGCCCAAAGATTGGATGGCCCAAACAGCCCAAAAATTCCTATCACCCAGCTCCTCTTGCCGTGAGCCTTTTCTGGAAACCTCCTCATGTTCCCACATGTAACGGTTGGAATTAATTTTCTAAAGCCCCTCCACTCTCACGTACCTCCGTGGAATTTCCACTCGCTTCTTGTCTCTAACTTTTCCAGGTAATAATATCAACCTCTAGCTCTCGTTGCAAATGTTGAAGGCAAAGATACTACTATTACTGTGTATGAGTCAATGGACCGCTCCATTGGCCGACACCGCAGCATTGCAGCTGAGTAGTGTACGTGGAGGCAGCTGGATGTCGTTCAATCATCTGTAGGAACTCCTCAACGGCTCCGATCATACCTTCTCGTTCTCCTCCTACTCGCCCAAGGTGGAGACTAGAAGATGCCTTCAATCCTTTGTTGGATGCCTTCGTTGGATTGATTTCATTCCCTTCCCGCAGACCTCTGCCCTTTAATTTATAGGTGCAGCCACCGCCTTATCCAAAGCTTCTCCCATCCTTATCCATATCCCATGCACCGCCTCAAATAACCCACCGCCCAATCTCTTCCAAAGCTTATCCCTTGATGGCCGTTGAATAGGCTGATGAAGGGATTAAATTGCAGCTGAAATTGATGCCTCAATCTTCATCCAAAAGTCCAATGGTGATTTTAGATAATGGCTAAGTAACGCCCCCAAAATCTATCCATATCTTGTGTTAGTTGCTTTTAGGATAATGACTGATTTATCCCTTCAAAACTACTGGCTGGAAGGGATGCAGACTCCTCAAATCAAGGGATTTGGGACCCAATTAGTTACGAGGTATTTGAAAATACAATCGTCTCCTCATATCAAGGGATTTGGGACTCCATTAGTTATGGGATATTTGAAAATACAATCGTCAGACGTTATCTATTCCAGGAATATCGCGATTAAGTTTTGCAATCAGGTAATCATATCTCGGGGGTTTGAAATTCAAACACCTCGCACAACTCCGATCTCGCGATCAACTCTCATGAGCAGTTAATGAAATCCGGGGGATTACATTCTCCCCTCCTTATAAAAATTTTGGCCTCGAAATTGATATACTTTCATTAGAAAAAATTAGAATTCCAATTTTATCACACAATCAACTAAGTCTTTATTCAAATGTCAACAGTCATAGCTACATCATTAACTATATTAAGACTCAAATAGTTATGGATACTTCTCTTTCATTTCCTCCTCAAGTTTTCAAGTAGCCTCCCTCTCAGAATGATTACTCCATTGCACCTTGACATAGGGAATGGTACGCCGTCTCAGAACCTGATCCTTGCGGTCCACAATACGTACAGGGTACTTCTCATATGATAAATCTTTCCTCAACTGTATAGGCTCATATGCTATGACATGGCTAGGATCAGAAATATACTTCCTCAACATAGAGATATAAAAAAAACATTGTGTACCCCAGCTAAAATCGAAGGCAGTGCCAGGCTGTAAGCAATCTCAAAAGGTCCAATATAACATGGACTTAGCTTTCCTTTAATCCCAAATCTCATCACATCCTTAGTTGGTAAAACTTTCAATTGATCTTCAACCCAAATTTCAAATCTTTCTTTTTGACATCAACATAACTTTCCTATTAACTCCGAGCTACATGAAGCTGCTTTAAATAATGATACCTTTTTATAGTGTTAAACCAGCTCAGTATCCAAAAATTTTCCCCTCTAACTTTATTCCAACATGAAGGAGATCTACACCTCATATTGTAAAAAGTTCAAATGGGTCCATTAGTATTGGCTCAGTAATCTTTATAAGAAGAAATTTTACTAAGGGTAAGATGCTATCTCAAGCACCTCCTAAATCCATTACCAGACTTGCAACATTTTCTCTAAAAATTAAATGGTTCTTTCAGACTATCCGCCAAGCCTTACAAAAATCCTCCATTGAAAAAAAAAAAATTGAGTCTAATGGATTCGGACTCAATTTAATCAGTTTACCATTGCACCGGATATAAGATGGTCTTCTTCAAGTGCTTTGCAACTTCTAAATATGCTGACACTTATTTTTAATTTTTGATTAAATCATCATAACATATTTGGTTTTACTCTTAAATACTTCAAGCTAACATCATTAAGGTAATAACTCAGACATCTTTCATAATTATCATAATTAACTAATTCAATTCCTTGAATATCTCAAAGTGACCTAACTGATCTAACTCAGATGGGATACATGGCTTATAAGGTCTATAGAGATTGAAGATGCGCTTACCACCCAAAAGATACATTTAGAAAATTATAGTAATCTTTCTTTGATTTGAAAGTGATATTAGATGTATCCTCAGCCATCTTCTATAATTGATCAAAAATAAAATCATCTCCCTCCTCTTTCCTTGAAAAGATTCAAGCTACTTATGGCTGATTAACAATTTATCCATTCTGGGTAAAAATACCTACCTAGAACTATGAAGAGAGGCATGGTAAGCAGGCATGATAGATTAGTGTTCTATCATCTTGATTCAGGAATCTATTAATAGATGCAAATCTTCATGAAATTCTTTATTAATGAAATTTATCTTATTCTTATAACTGCTAAGAATCTTTCACTTGCTACCTTCAGAACATTTGAATATTCATAACCAAAATCAATCCCAATGGTTCGCAGGGTCTACATGAACCTTAATCGCCTCCAAACTTAAGATCTTATATTCTTCCTAAATAATCCATTCCGACACTACGTAGTCAACCATTTCAATAATATCAGTATCAATCATCTTCATAACCAACAAATTAGCCTTGAAGATGCAATTTTAATAGTGCAAGTCCTCTTAGTAAAATCCACTATATATATATCCGCATTCAAATTCAGATTTAATAATTTAAAATTCAAACATCTACTAAATCAAAATATAAAAATATCACATTGTCATCAATTACAACTTCCAACTGTTGCATAATATTCCATTTATTCATCTACCTTATATTGCATATTAAATTAAAGTCTCATGTACCCATGTTCTCTAGGGTCTAAAACCATTGTTGGCTATTCCCAACCAAGCCCACGTAGCCAGAGCCTCCAGGAGTCACTTGGTCTCCCGGCTGGCCAGGGTCACTAAACTAGAAGCCCTCCTTATGTCACTGACTTCTTGTATCATAGGGTATTATTAATTTCTGCCAAGGCTAAAGTCCAGTCAACATCTTTATAGACTTCTAAATTTCAGGCTCTCAAAACACATTTACTTAAAATCATCTTAGAGTTATTATCCTTCCAGTGTCATTCTACTACTTTGTCTAGTGTCATCATATGTTTGTTCCTAAGGTCAAACCTGGCTTGATACCACTAAAGCTGTCATGCCCAGACCCAAAAATTTGAGCTAGGGTGACAACCCGCCGGATGCCGAGCACGCAAGGCATCTCGAATTTTGACACATAAATCAATATAAGGCAAAAATCCAAATCCATGATTTATTACAAACCATAATTATCAGTTTTGGGCTACCAGCCCTACACACAAGCAATACTGGGCTACATCAATATAATGGATCATAATTTATTTAATAGAGCTCCATCTACCCCAAATATCCTTTTTCACTCCTGTGGCTCTAAAAACATTATGAGAATTATATGAGCTCACACTCAATAAGTAAGCTTAATAAGTTTCAAATCATCATATCTTATCATATCATATCAAGATATTCTCAAATCACATTTTTATAAAACTTTCAATTTCAAATACATTTATCATTCTATCAGCACATTCATGTCATTAGATCAAAATAATTTGAAAACTTAATTAAATAATAATTACTAGAATATGCAATGTAAATAAAACATTGTTTATACTGTCATTGTTTTTCTTTATGTGTCCACGGCCCTACAACACACATCTTATGTATCACTCTTAAATATCCCCTAAGAGGAAGGGTCCTGGTACCAGTATTCTATTATCTATCATAAGATGTCATGTGATAATGTGATAATCTGTCATGTGAGATCTATCATGTGGGAATCTGTCATGTGATAATCTGTCATGTGATAATCTGTCGTGTGAGAACCTATCATGTGAGAATCTGTCATGTGATAATCTGTCATGTGAGAACCTATCATGTGGGAATCTATCATGTGATAATCTGTCATGTGATAATCTATCATGTGAGAACCTGTCATGTGGAAATCTGTCATGTGATAATCTATCATGTGATAATCTGTCATGTGAGAATCTGTCATGTGGGAATCTGTCATGTGAGAACCACGGCGACACATAAAGTTTTACTGTCATTATCATAATTACATATTATCATAGTAATAGCATGATTTTACCAAATTAATATAATTATATTTAACTGTAAGTTCACAGTTCATAAATTAAATAATTAATAAAATTATAATACTTGACTTACTTACCTCAGTACACAAATTTCAATTGATAACTCAGCTAATTGGATACCTGGGAACCTACAGTATCATTTTTCATTATTAAATTTCTAAAATTTGAATTATAAAATAATTCTTAAACTCTACCCAAACCACTTCATGGGCCCAATTTGGGTTCGATTATCTCTCAATGTATACACCCAAATAGGGAAACAAAATTATCCCCAGAAACTAGAATCAATCCTGATTCGGGCCATATAATTATTTTGCCAATCTCGGCCCATTATAGGGCCCAACACCCTGCCCAAAAGGCTCCAGAAACGGCCTAACATGGCCCAAAGATTGGATGGCCCAAACAGTCCAAAAATTCCTATCACCTAGCTCCTCTTGCCGTGAGCCTTTTCTGGAAACCTCCTCATGTTCCCACATGTAACAGTTGGAATTAATTTTCTAAAGCCCCTCCACTCTCACGTACCTCTTCCGTGGAATTTACACTCGCTTCTTGTCTCTAACTTTTCCAAGTAATAATATCAACCTCTAGCTCTCGTTGCAAATGTTGAAGGCAAAGATACTACTATTACTGTGTATGAGTCAATGGACCGCTCCATTGGCCGACACCGCAGCATTGCAGCTGAGTAGCGTACGTGAAGGCAGCTGGATGTCGTTCGATCGTCTATAGGAACTCCTCAACGGCTCCGATCATACCTTCTCGTTCTCCTCCTACTCGCCCAAGGTGGAGACTAGAAGACGCCTTCAATCCTTCGTTGGATGCCTTCGTTGGATTGATTTCATTCCCTTCCCGTAGACCTCTGCCCTTTAATTTATAGGTGCAGCCACCGCCTTATCCAAAGCTTCTCCCATCCTTATCCATATCCCATGCACCGCCTCAAATAACCCACCGCCCAATCTCTTCCAAAGCTTATCCCTTGATGGCCGTTTGAATAGGCTGATGAAGGGATTAAATTGCAGCTGAAATTGACGCCTCAATCTTCATCCAAAAGTCCAACGGTGATTTTAGATAATGGCTAAGTAACGCCCCCAAAATCTATCCATATCTTGTGTTAGTTGCTTTTAGGATAATGACTGATTTATCCCTTCAAAACTACTGGCTGAAAGGGATGCAGACTCCTCAAATCAAGGGATTTGGGACCCAATTAGTTACGAGGTATTTGAAAATATAATCGTCTCCTCATATTAAGGGATTTGGGACTCCATTAGTTATGGGATATTTGAAAATACAATCGTCAGGCGTTATCTATTCCAGGAATATCGTGATTAAGTTTCGCGATCAGGTAATCACATCTCGGGGGTTTGAAATTCAAACACCTCGCACAACTCCTATCGCGATCAACTCTCATGAGCAGTTAATGAAATCCGGGGGATTACATTTACTGTCCAAAGGATTTTCCATTTGCAGCAAGTTTGTCCTCACCTTACTTGTCCTATGTTAAAAAGAAAACTCTCCAGTTGAAAACTAGGCATAGTCAATATTCAATGAAGGACTTAATATTATCTAGTTCTATTGAACACTTGGCATAACAGGGAGAATTATCTAAAGCAGGAGGGCTTCTTAAGGGGCATTTTCTCTTCTACCAACACTTCAGAGATTTCAAAGGTGAGGAATCAATTACAGTTTAATAGTTTGCTGTCATATCCTTTCTTCATCACCTGAAAAGATAAGGGGCAGAAACTGGTGTTCATGCTGTAGAGTTTTGTTGCTTTGGTAGCGTTGCTTAATATCTGAAATTGCCAAGTTTGATGCTGTTTTTTGTAATGCCTAGATCTACCTACTATTGAATTAGGAAAGATAAAATTTCACTTATCCGGTTATTTACATTAGACATTAGGTCACTGGAACTGCATGAAATTGACCTTTCAAGAACCAAGATGACATTGTTTGAGGCAATGACATTGTTAGTGACCATAACTAGAGGGGTTTTTGCCCCCCACAACTTTCATCTAATTTGATTATTAGATAGATTCCGAGCAATAACAAGGGGTCATTTGGAATCCTACAAGTGAAATTGCAATGTTGCTCAAGTTACAATGTAATTGAATTGCATGTAACTAAATTGAATGGTAATTAATTTAATACTATTTGGAAGGTTGCAACTATTTGTAATTAAAAAAGATGGGTAGACCTTTAGATTCTCTAATTAGAAGAGTAATCTTTTAATAATTCATGGTAAGGATAGAGGTAGAAGTAGACCTAAACTAACATAGGTAGAAATAATTAAAAAAGATATAACTATTTATAATTTAAATATCGACTTGGTCCTGAATAGAGCAGAGTAGAGGAAGTAGATTCATGTAGTCGACCCCATGTAGTTGGGAAAAGGCTTAGATGAGATGAGTTGAGTTGAGTTGGAAGGTTGCAACTGTAACACCTTCTATGGCAAAACTATTTGCATTATCAAAAATTGCTATTATAAATTATTCATAACTTATAAATTATTATGATCATATTATACATTGATATTATATTACATTATGATTTATAGTAGAATAATAAAATATAATATTAATATAATATAATATTTTATTATTTGTAATAATTATATTATAATATAATTAGAAAGTACATATTATTATTCTAATAATACAACTTATGGTATTATGTTACATTATTATAGTAGTACTACAAAAGTCTAACATAACATATAATATATTTATTAGTATGTGGTATTACACCACAATAAGTCTTCCATTAAACTTATATGTTGTGCCCATGACATAATGTAAAATCAAATTCAAGCCCTCTAAAACTTTGGGTTCTTTTATAAAATGTTACAAGTTCATAGACAACTTGATATGAACCAAAAGAAACCATGCATTCTATTACCAGGAGCTGCATTAGGCATAAACAGACTCCATTGACCCGCCTCTCAAGTCTATAAAGTAACAACACCATCAATGATATTAATGAAAAATTGATTCAAGCTCACTCTCGAAACTTCGGTTCATGAACGCAAAGTAAATAAAAACCAACTAGTTTAATATGAAACAAAAAAACCACATATTCCTAATATTACGTCTTCTTTAGACCTGTGAATTATGCCCGTAACATTAATGCGAAATTGAATTCAAGATCTTTCTCGAAGAATCAGGTTCATTCTTTGAAAGAACAACAAATGAACAGCACCACCAATGATATTAATGAAAAATTGATTTTGAGCTCACTCTCGAAGCTTCGGTTCATGAACGCAAAGTAAATGAAAAATCAACTAGTTTAATATGAAACAAAAAAACCACATATTCCTAATACTGATAGTGTAGTATTACGTCTTCTTTCAGACCTATGTATTATGCCCATAACATTAATGCGAAATTGAATTCAAGATCTTTCTTAAAGAATCAGGTTCATTCTCTCAAAGAACAACAAATGAACAGCACCATCATGATATTAATGAAAAATTGATTTCAAGCTCACTCTCGAAGCTTCGATTCATGAACACAAAGTAAATGAAAAACCAACTAGAAATAAACCAGAAAATCAAAAAAAAATTAATTTTTTTATTTAGCGACGTAAATAATGCATCGCAATATTTAAATTAATTTTTTAAAAAATATAAATATGGAAAAAAAATATTGCGACGCAATAAACCAGAACATTAGAAAAATTATTTTTAATTTAGCGACGCAACAATTGCATCGCAAATAATTTAAACAAAATTAATTTTTATAAAATATAAATATGAGAAAAAAAATATTGCGACGCAACTCAGTGCATTGCAATTTTTTTAAAAAAATTAAATATGTTAAATAGCGAAGCATTGTGACGCAATAAACCAAAAAATTAAAAAAATTATTTTTATTTAGTGACACACTAACTGCATCGTAATTATTTAAATAAAATTAATTTTTATAAAATATTATGAAATAAAAAAATTGCGACGAACCCTATGCGTCGCAATGTTTTTTTTAAAAATAATTATGTTAAATAGCGATGCATTAGCGACTCAATAAACCAAAAAATTAAAAAATTATTTTTAATTTAGTGACACACTAGTTGCATTGCAATTATTTTAAATAAAATTAATTTTTATAAAATATAATTATGAAATAAAAAAATTACGACGCAACCCAGTGCGTCGCAATGTTTTAAAAAATTAATTATGTTAAATAGCGATGCAATAGCAACGCAATAAAATAGTAAATTAATAAAAATAATTTTTATTTAGCGACGCAAGTATTGTGTCGCAATTTTTTTAAAAAATAAATTTTATAAAAATATTAAAAAGAATTATGAAATAAAAATATTATTGTTTAACGAAAATCTGAATATTCTTTTTAATATATATATATATGGTGTGTGTGTGTTAAACTCTAATCATATGAGAACTGGAGCGAGATAAGATACAAGAAGAACGAAAGTTAAATGACTAGCATCTAAAGAAAGACTTGGATCCAAACAGATAAACAGGGGCCAAAAAGAACAAAGAAACGATCCAAACGGGGGATAAAAAAAGCCCTAGAAAGGTAGACAACAAACCTTTAAAAACCGTGTCTAAGACAAACTCCAAAACCCTAGTATCCTTAGCTCTGATCGATCACTCAGGAGTGGCAACACGAACAAGACGAAACACGCTGACAATAGGAAAGATCTCTCTTTGAAACCCTAGGAAAAGCTCGCCGTCGCCCCCTTACGTGGATCAGATGGAGGTAGAGGGATCGGTTTCCTGAGAAACCCTAGTATTAGGCTTTTGGGGAACGAGGAAAAGAAGCCCTCCTCCACGGCGAGCTCTCGGCGTCTCTCCCCCCTCGCTCTCTTCGCGACTCACGCTCCCCCCACCCTTTTAAAGTTTCCCAAATGGGACTACGAGATTGGTCGTTGCCGATCGGGATCGATCATGGCTTTGATCGATCACAACCGTTGGGTCGACGCTGATCGGATCGATCGCGATGGTCCAAGATCGGTCGTCGCCGACCAGGATCGATCATGGCTTTGATCGATCACAACCGTCGGATCATCGCCGATCGGATCGATCGCGACACTCCAGATCGATCGTCGACCAGGATCGATCATGGCTTTGATCGATCGTAACCATCGGATCGGATTGATCGCACAGTCCGAGATCGGTCGTCGCTGATCGATCATGGCTTCGATCGATCGCAACCATCAGATCATCGCCGATCAGATCGATCGCGACGGTCCAAGATCGGTCGTCCCCGACCGGGATCGATCATGGCTTCGATCGATCACAACCGTCGGATCTCGCCGATCGGATCGATCACGACAGTCCGAGATCGGTCGTCGCTGATCGGATCGATCATGGCTTCGATCGATCGCAACCGTCGGATCGTCACCAATTGGATCGATCACAATGGTCTGAGATCCGTCGTTATCGACCGGGATCGATCATGGCTTCGATCGATCGCAACCATCAGATCGTCGCCGATTGGATCGATCGCGATGGTTCGAGATCGGTCATCGCCAACCGGGATCGATCATGGCTTCCATCGATTGCAACCGTCGAATTTTTGCCGATCGGATCGATCGCAACGGTCAGAGATCGGTCGTCATCGATCGGGATCGATCATGGCTTCGATCGATCACAACTATCGGGTCGATGCCGATCGGATCGATCGTGACGGTCCGAGATTGGTCGTCACCGACCGAGATCGATCATGACTTCGATCGATCACAACCATCGGATCGTCGCCGATCGGATCGATCGCGACGGTCCGAGATTGGTCATCGCCGACCGGGATCGATCATGGCTTCGATCGATCACAACTATCGGATCATCACCGATCGGATCGATCACGACGGTCCAAGATCGGTCATCGCCGACTGGGATCGATCATGCTTCGATCGATCGCAACCATTGGATTTTCGCCGATCGAATCAATCACAATAGTCCAAGATCGGTCGTCGCCGACCAGGATCGATCATGGCTTCGATTGATCGCAACCATCGGATCATCGCCGATCGGATCAATTGCGATGGTCTGAGATCCATCGTCGCTGACCGGGATTGATTATGGCTTCGATCGATCACAACCATCGGATCGTCTGATCGGATCGATCGCGACGGTCTGAGATCGGTCGTTGCCGATCGGGATCGATCATGGCTTCGATCGATCGCAACCATTCGATCGTCGCCGATCGGATCGATCGCAATGGTCCAAGATCCATCATCGCCGACTGGGATCGATCATGGCTTCAATCGATCACAACCGTCGGATCATTACCGTTCGGATCGATCGCGATGGTCCAAGAT
Source organism: Calamus simplicifolius (assembly GCA_900491605.1). Lineage (NCBI taxonomy): Eukaryota > Viridiplantae > Streptophyta > Magnoliopsida > Arecales > Arecaceae > Calamus > Calamus simplicifolius. The sequence continues at coordinate 4,046 of UESW01001388.1, read as the reverse complement.
CGGTCATTGCCGATCGGGATCAATCATGGCTTCGATCGATCGCAACCGTCAGATCGTCACCGATCGGATCGATCATGATGGTCCGAGATCGGTCGTTGCCGATTGGGATCGATCATGGCTTCGATCGATCGCAACCGTCGGATCGTCGCCGATCAGATCGATCGCGATGGTTCAAGATCCATCGTTGCCGACTGGGATCAATTATGGCTTCGATCGATCACAACCGTCGAATCGGCCGATCGGATTGATTGCGACGGTCCAAGATCGGTCATCCTCGATCGGATCGATCATGGCTTTGATCGATCGCAACTATCGGATCGTCGCATTGGATTGATTGCGATATTCCGAGATTGGTCGTCCCTGACTGGGATCGATCATGGCTTCGATCGATCGCAACCGTCGGATCGTCGCTGATCGGATCGATCGCGACGGTCCGAGATCGATCGTCGCCGACCGGGATCGATCATGGCTTCGATCGATCGCAACATTGGATCATCACCGATCGAATCGATCGCGACGGTCCAAGATCGGTCATCGCCATCCGGGATCGATCATGGCTTCGATCGATTGCAACCGTCAGATTTCACCAATCGAATCGATTCCAACGGTCCGAGATCGGTCATCGCCGATTGGTATCAATCATGTCTTCGATCGATCGCAACCATCAGATCGTCGCCGATCAGATCGATTGCGATGGCCTGAGATCGGTCGTCGCTGACCAGGATCGATCATGGCTTCGATTGATCGCAACCATCGGATCATCGCCGATCGAATCGATTGCGACGGTCCGAGATCCGTCGTCGCTTATCGGGATCGATTATGGCTTCGATCGATCGCAACCGTCGGATCGTCGCCGATCGGATCAATCGCGATGGTCCGAGATCGGTTGTCGCCGACCAGGATCGATCATGGCTTCGATTGATCGCAACCGTCGGATCATCACCGATCGCAATCGATCGACGGTCCGAGATCCATCGTCGCCGACCGGATCATCGCCGATCAGATCGATTGCAACGGTCCGAGATCCATCGTCGCCGACCGGATCATCGCCGATCAGATCGATTGCAACGGTTCGAGATCCGTCGTCACTGACCGGGATCGATCATGGCTTCGATCGATCGCAACCGTCGGATCATCGCCGATTGGATCGATCGCGATGGTCCGAGATCGGTCGTCGCCGACCAGTATCGATCATGGCTTCGATTGATCGCAACCATCGGATCATCTCCGATCGGATCGATTGCGATGGTCCGAGATCCGTCGTCGCTTACTGGGATCGATTATGTCTTCGATCGATCGCAACTGTCGGATCGTCGCCGATTGGATCGATCACAACGGTCTGAGATCGGTCGTCGCCGATCGGGATCGATCATGGCTTCGATCGATCGCAACCGTTGGATCGTCATCGCCGATTGGATCGATCGCGATGGTCCGAGATCGGTCATTGCCGATCGGGATCGATCATGGCTTCGACCGATCTTAACCGTCAGATCGTCACCGATCAGATCGATCGCGACGGTCTAAGATCGGTCATCGCCGACCGGGATCGATCATGGCTTCAATCGATCGCAACCATCGGATCGTCTCCGATTGGATCGATTGCTACGGTCCAAGATCCATCGTCACCGATCGGGATCAATCATGGCTTGATCGATCGCAACCGTTGGATCGTCGCCGATCGGATCGATCGCGATGGTCCGAGATCAGTCGTCCCCAACCGGGATCAATCATGGCTTTGATTGATCGCAACCGTCGGATCGTCGCCGATCAGATCGATCGCGATGGTCCGAGATCGATCGTCCCCGACCGGGATCGATCATGGCTTCGATCGATCGCAACCGTCGGATCGTCACCGATCGGATCGATCACGACAGTCCGAGATCGGTCATCCCCGACCAGGATCGATCATGGCTTCGATCGATCGCAACAGTCAGATCATCGCCGATCGAATCGATCGCGATGGTCCAAGATCGGTTGTCACCGACCGGGATCGATCATGGCTTCGATCGATTGCAACCGTCGGATCGTCGCCGATCGGATCGATCGCAGCGGTCCGAGATCCATCGTCGCCGACCGGGATCAATCATGGCTTTGATCGATCGCAACCGTCAGATCATCGCCGATCGGATCGATCACGATGGTCCGAGATCGGTCGTCCTCGACCGGGATCGATCATGGCTTTGATCGATCGCAACCGTCGGATCATCGCCGATCGGATCGATCACGATGGTCCGAGATCGGTCGTCACCGACTGGGATCGATCATGGCTTTGATCGATCACAACCATCGGATCGTCACCAATCGGATCGATCGCGACAGTCTGAGATCGGTCATTCCCGACCGAGATCGATCATGGCTTCGATCAATCGCAACCGTCGAATCATCGCCGATCGGATTGATCGTGACGGTCCGAGATCGGTCATCCTTGACCGGGATCGATCATGGCTCGATCGATCGCAACCGTCGGATCATCGCCGATCGGATCGATCGCGACGCTCGCCGGGTCATCAGATACAATCTTGCGACCAAGTTCGCCGAGGTGGCCAAGTTTGTCGTGGCGACGAAGCAAGATCTGCATGACCGCGTGCCGAACGCATGGATGAACCCGCAATATTTTTAAAAATACTAAAATTGTGACACATATATTGCGCGTCACAATGATTTTTAGAAAAAAAAATGTTGTAAAAAAATTTTAAATATATAATTTTTTTGGTTATAATTATTTAAAAAATATTACAACGCATTAGCGACCGGAACGGTTCGGTTTCCTTCTGATGATAATGAAACTGAATCGCAGTCTGATACGACATCAGATGTTGAACCAACATTTCATGAAACAAATGACACCGATTAAACATAGAGGTTTTTTAAATTCAACTTTAATTTATAAGTGTTAAATTTTTACATAGTCAATCATTAATCGTAATTTAATTGCATGAATCTTTAGTATTTTCAGTATGATGGGCAGAGGTATATCTACCGACGACATATGGAGTGAGCAGGGACGTAGCCCTGCTGCATCAGATCATACGAGCTTTGGAGATAGAGAGTTCGGATCTCCATACATCGCACAGCCTTCGGGTGATCCTGCATTGGTATTACCATCCAGTCGATCAGCACATACCTCTGAGAGTTCTTCCACCATCGGTCGCACCGTACTTCGACTGGATGCTCATGGGCTGTAAGTATATACTAATTAAAAATATGTTTACATTTTAAGTCAATTACTTATAAACATGCATTTTTTTAACAGATTTATTGAGCAACATTATGTATCCAGCCACATCAGCTCCGTATTTCAGAGGCATGCAGATCCCAGTGGCTATGATTGGCGCCACGTATCTGCAGCCACGAGGAAGTTTTATTTTTCTGAGTTTCAAGTAAACTTAAATATAATTTATCACTGATATAAAATTTCTTAATCTTAATAAATTCAGAAACTAACTATTTATTTTAATGCATAAAAAGTTTACGTGGGACCCTGTCAGCCATGATGCCATTAGGGTAGCGTGGGAGGCTCTTACGGGACGACGATACTCCGACATGCTTCATCGTTGGAGGTCATCGGGTCAACATCCTGCTCATATGCCAGAGGGTATTTGGCACGAGTGGCACAGGCCTGGCAGTCCGATGGCTTGGCGCAGGAGGTCCGCATCAGCCCGTATGAACGCAGATCCGAGAGGGGCGGTCCTGGCATGGGTCTCTCCTGCCACACTTCGGGGCTCCATTTCGATTCAGGAGCACAGACGCTGTATGGGTAAGAAAACATAAATAATTTAATTACTAATTTAGTTATTTACAAATATTTGCATTAATATCAATTTTTTTATTGTTATAGTCTAAGCAAGAGGGTGGAGATCCTGGTGAGTTTCGTCTATTCAGGGCGACACACACCAGGAGGGAGGGTTCCTGGGTCGATACGCGATCACGGGAGGTTGCGGTAAGAAATTAGCTTTATGTAGTATCTGTTAATTTCTAAAATTTTTTTTAGAGAAATTTATTGATTCATTTATTGTTGATTTTATAATTCAAATACACGAGTCGAG